>JBAJHX010000040.1:3124472-3146697 GCA_037176925.1 Amniataba percoides | reverse complement strand
CACACACACACACACACACACACACACACACACACACACACACACACACACACACACACACACACACACACAAGCTCCTACCTACTCCCACTCTGCAGTCATTGATTTTTCTCGGCTCAATACTGCACAGCACCAGCCTGTTCTGCTGACTGCACAAGCCGGACAGCGAGAGGAGAGGAAGGAGGAGGAGGGGTGGACGAGGAGGGGGAGGGGGAGGGGGAGGTTGGCGATACTGATGCTGCTTTGGCTCTGGTATTCAACACACTCATTATTAGAAGGCAAATGATGAAGAGCACATAGATCAGGCGCGAGGAGGAGTTGAGGGACAAGTGGGGCGGCTGAGCCTGAACATGGGGTTGGTGGGGGGTGGGGGGAGGGGGTGCGAGCTCGGAGGAAGGTTACAGCAGCGTCATCTGTGACAATTATAACGACAGATAACACAAGGGTGTACAAGAACACGATATTTCTCTACGTGCAGGAAGAGGGGACCATGTGTGAGCCGTGTTGTGGAGAGAAGGAGAGAGCTGCAGCTCTTTCTGTGGAGCTCCAAGCTCCTCTCTATGGCAGCCATTTTGTGTTTTTCCCAGCACTGCCTAACATGGAACTTCATAGCTGTGAACTGCAGAACAGTGTTCACAATGTTTGAGGGTTGAGGATGGGCAAAAAGACCGTTTTATGCAACGTGTGGTGTTCAAAATGTAATAAAAATTCCTTTAAAAAAAGGACAAGGGAAAAAAGTACACAAATTCTAACACAATTATTGCACATGTGTGGAAAATGGCAGAAAGTCTTGACTATTCCCATTATTCCCATATTCTCCACTGCTCTTCTGAGGGTGCTGTCTCTGAGTCATCTGCTCTGCTCTCCTCTCCGCCGTCCTAATGTATTCCATTTGCAGATTACTTCACTGAATCAATCAAGCCCGACCAGAGCCATTAGTCTACCAAGCCAGCCGATTTCTTCCTTTCTTTTTTTTTTTTTTTTGGAGGCTGTGAGGAACAGAAAGTGGGAGAGGAGAGGTAGCGTAGCAGCCCTGAGATAATGAAACATATCTGGATTGTGTCACCCTGGCCAGTAGTGTAACTAGATCTCGTGGTGGTGGTAAGGAGGGAGAGGAGGGGTGTGTGTGTGTGTGTGTGTGTGTGTGTGTGTGTGTGTGTGTGAGGGGTGGGGGTGGGGGGGCAGAGTTCATCCCTCAGTCACACACTCTCCCTGACCCACTATTCTCTGTCATTCTCAGACCTCAGGGTTTCACCAACCGCCTGGTTGGCAGGCTTCCTTGTTCTCAGGCCTCCAGATGCTAAACACAATATACAGGCAGGGAAAAAAAAAAGACTCAAAAAGCTCACTCACTTCAGACTTGCTTGCACACATGCTCACACATCCTCCGGGGAGAGGTGATAACAGAAGAAGAGAGAGAGTAAGAAGGAGAGGGAGATCGGGCAGAGAAAAATGGCTGCATCTCGAGGGCTGCCATGGCTACTGTGATGCACGTGGTTGACACATTAGAGTCGACACAGTCCCTCCCCCCTGTTGCTGCCACCCCCCCTCCCCCGTCTGTCTCTCTCTCGGCGGCCTCCCTGCGTGCCTGGCAGGGTCACAGTGCAGTCAGCTACTACAAAAGAAGCAGCCCGTCATTGTTACAGGAAACGCAGACGCACCAAAGCCACCCCCCCTCCACCCTCCACCCTCCACCCTCCCCCCTCCACCCGCCTCCCGCCTCCCCTGCTCCAGCTCCACCACTGCTTTAATTACACACTCAGCCTCCAGGCCTTTTGCGCTGAGGAGGCCTGGGAGATGCACACACACACACAAAGTGGACAAACACAAAACAGCCAAACCTTGAACTTCTCTGCTGTCTTTCTGGAGTCCCTGATGTTTATATTTACGTGCTGACAACCTCGTCAGCGAGAACACTCCAGCGCTGCACATTCTCCACTCATTCAGGGCAAAGTGGGCTTTTGATATCTGAACAGGGTCATGGGAAGCGCCTTCTCTTCCCTTTTCAGTGTTAAGTGAAATTTTCTCCACACGCATTTCCAAAAGAGGTTTCTCTTCTCTCTCTCCCAGCTCAGCCTTGGAGCGTGCTGACTTGACTTAACTGAGCCTAGAAGGATATCATCTCCTGACCACAATCGCAGCTCTTCCATCAGCACACACAGAGGAAAGATAGTCTGTAGGTACTCAGACAAAATGAAACCTAGGCTGTCTAGTCTATGGAACCACCTGTAAGGGCTCCCTGCTGCAGTACCAGGGGGTGATGGCAGGAAGTGTTCAGGTGTTGACGAAGACGGAGGACAGGTGGGTGTTGCCAGCACCCCAGCCAACGGCCCAGAGGGTCTCACCTTCAACCAGGGGCTGTGCCAAGCTACAAGGAGCTTCTGAGAAGTCCATCTAAGGCTTGGAGAGAGGCAGCTCCAGCCCAAGCTCGAGGTTTGCAGGGCTGAGCTCAACCATAAGGGGGCACTCCCATCCCACTATGAGGGAAGAACTGGAGAAAGGAGGAGAAGCAAGGCAGGCCCCTGCCTCATACAGCAGCAGCAGCCATTACAGGGTTTCACATACAGCACAGGCTGACGAGAAAGTCTCTATACACAAGCAGAGCAACCTATGGCTGCACCATGCAAGTCTACCCAATCCACACAATGATGTGGATACAAGCAGCTGAGCAGATGGCTCAAAAACTATTCAGAAGATGAAATTAACATGTCTGAATTCTGTTATTTCATTTCTCTAAGATGTAGGCAAACAACAAATGTGCATTGTGAACACACCAGTGGGGTGACACAACACTCAGTGCCTGGGAGCACCCTGCTGGTGTTTGATATCTTGTCTTGTGTATCAGTGCCACAGACACAATGTCTACTAGCTCCACAGACGAGCTACCTCCGGCTCCCCAGAGATCACCATTACACTGCTACTTTATCACCAGCAGCCACGTGGGAAGGATAATAACACGGACAAAAAAAGGACGAGATGAAAGAGTGAACCAGCATTATTCAAGAAAAGAGTCTCGTACTGCGAAGGCACAAAAAATACAATTCATCTGACATTGATCAATACTGTTCTGCTTTAACATTCCTGTGCGATACAGGCTTGTAGTCAAAAAAGAAAATAAAAGCCAACTATGAATCTTAATCAATAAGTAGGGAGTTCTTTTTTAAACGCTTCACATTTGCCTAATTGAGCTTCTCTGTGGGGGTAACAAAAAGGGGGGTGTGAAAGGCACACAAACACCGCAGCGGTCTGTGTGTAGCTGTGGAACACAGAGTAGATGAAGGGAGGTGATGAAGGGGAGGAGGGGGGGGGGCGGTCTGATTGCTGTGAATAATGGGGAGATGGTGTGTGCGTGGGGGGCCTTTTGTAGAGATCACAATAGTTGCAGGGAGTCCCAGGGCAGCGCACAGATGCCCAAGTGAGGCAGGCAGCTGCCCAGCCCGAGGTGAGGGGTGCTGAGATACCGAGTGCGAGGGGGCTGGAAGGGCCTTGGGGTAGGAAGGGGGGGGGGGGCTCCAGACCCCTACAGCCAGTCTGCCTGCTCCCCAGAGCAGCAACGCCCCTCCCCTCTGACTGTCACACACACACACACACACACACGCACATAGCGTGTCTAGAGGGCGCCACCAAAGCAACTGACACCACCAGTGAATTAACTGGGGAGAGGGGGGAAAAATAATATAGAGGTTATTTCATAGAGTGAGAGTTAATTTCATTGTGAGGCTGGTTTCATCCATCCAGGCTCAGCAGCTCGTTCCAGCGAGAGCGGGGGGAAAGCAGAGCACAGACAGTGCTGCAGTCAGCCACAGTCTTTGTGCTGCAAAACTAGCTCAGCCCAGCAGAAATGGAGGCAGAGGGGAGGGGCATGGGAGAGTGTGTGTGAAGAGTGTGTGAGTGAGCGGAGAGAGCAAAAGGGAGAGGGAGAGTGCTCTGTTTGTGTGCGAGTGTGTGTGTGTGTGTGTGTGTGTGTGTGCGCGCGAGTGTATGTGTGCAAGCTCACAGGAGCAAAACAGGGCTTGGGTTTTTAGCAGGCTGAGAAACAATCCACTGAAGCAAATGCAAAACAACACACTTTGTCAGCAGATTGAATTTTCTCAAATACATTAATTAAAAATCACATAGAGGAAAGAAAAGGGTGAGACAGAGAGGGAGCGAGGGAGAGAAACAGACGAGCTGGGAGGAGGGAGGGGGGTGAGAGTGAGCGAGAGGCACCCTGGAACCTGAATAAGACATGTCCACACAGGAAGCAAGGGCCCCAGAATAGCAACAGGAAACTGGCCCCGGACTCTGAATACCGTCAGCGTCAGAGCCTCGCAAAACAAGGCTGCGCTGCACAGCGTTATGAAAGCTGATTTACTGAGAGAAGAGAGCGAACGAAGGCAAGAGGAGGAGGAGGAGGAGGAGGAGGAGGAGGGAGGGCGCAGGCGAGGGAAAGAGAAAACGAGAATTTGGACAGAAAGAGGAACGAGAGAGAGGCAGAGAGAGTGAAATATATATATATATATTTTAAAAAAGCAGAGAGAAAGAGAAAAATGCAGCAAAAAACAGAGTGTAATATTGAAAAAGGCGGGGGGGTTGGGCTGGGTAGGAGAGGAAAAAAGTGGGCCGGCCTTGTCGGGCTGATTGCTCCAGAGCTATGTCGCAAAAACAAGCTTAGCTGCAGGAGGAAAGCAGAGCTGGGCTGGGCTGAGCAGGGAATGGGGATTGCAGCGAGAGGTTGGGGGGGGGACTCAGAGTTGATCAGGACCAAGACTGGAAGATCCCTCAGTTCCAGATCAGGAGGTTTGGCACATAACATTAAAAAGGTCATTGGTGGGTGGTTGGTGGGAGCTGTTGTTGTGATGTGGGTGGTCCCTGAGCTTTGCAAATGCACTGGATAAGATGGAATTTATAACTAGGGTGGGGTCCTGATAGGCACAGATGTAGAGATAAATTTAAAAGGCGGGAAAACTAAAACCAAACAAGGACTTCCAGTTGTCAAAGCAAGACCACTACCAAATGAAGAAAACAAAAGCAAGAATGTCTTTCATCATTAAAAAGATCCTCCAGTTCCAGGCTCCTATATACCACCTATTAAACTTATGTGATTCTTAGGTAGAGCTGAATCTAGTCCATTATTTATTTCTAATAAGCAAATATACATCCCTGACATAAATAAAGCAGACAACATAAACCCACAGCCCATCCTTTAGGATAACATTGCTCCAGATGAAGGCTCTTATTTGGAAAGGCAAGAAGAACAGGCGGATGGAGGACAGAAAAAACAAACTTAAGTGTGAGTGTGTGACCAACATGTGACCTTCCTCTCAAGTCTGGAGCACATTCAGACACATCAGAAAAGAGGAGCATCACAACCAGTGGGCGGTCCTCAGTGGGATTAGCTCCATGGTGGAGAAAGGGTGTACAAAAGACCTGGGAGAGGACAAGAAGGAGATTTAAAAAGAGAGAGGGAGCAAGGCACGAGGGAGGGAGGGAGAGAGGGAGGGAAGGTGGTGGTGGTTTGCTGGTTTCCCATTCCCATGGTCTGACATGGAGAGGAAGTGTCACTTCCAGAGAGTATAAGAGCTCAACAGTGACAGCAAAGAGGCCTGCTTTACCTCGCTGAAGCCAAGATGGAGGAGCTGGGCTTTTGCATTAGCTATGAAGAATATTTCTTCAAACCCCTTCTGGACTTCATTAAGTTATGAGATGGTTGGAAGAAACATTAGAAAGTGAACGGTAAAAATTGAAGCAGCAGAGACGGATATAATCTTAACTTTAAACGTTTAGCATAAGTCAAGCACCTGCAACAATGGTCCTACATTTCCCACAATGCAAAATGTAAAGCACATTTCATTGGTCAGTGCCTAACTCCTACATGCCTTCATCTTTTAGACTCCATGTGTAAACGCTTAATTTCAACCATAAACTCAGATTACCCTGATGTCATCACTATGACATCATCAACATTTCAAAACCCCCCTTCAAAGCCAGAAGACATTATACAACTGTTTTCACAGGGTGGGCAGTTCTTCTGGTGAAGAATAAAAAACTGCACTTGCATAAAAATGGTGGAGCGCTCCTTTAATCAGCAACTATGGTTATTCATTACAAACTAAGTCAATAATGTGACACATTTGATGGAGAAAACAACAAAAAAAAAACTTCCTCATCTCCCTCCTTCATTAATTTGCTTTCCTAGCAATGACACCACTGTTATTAGGTCACAGGAAAGTTTTAAGACTAGAAAGATGCCTACTTTCCAGGAATATTGCTCATTGTTCTGTACTCACTGTACGTTGTTTAAGATTCGTATCAGCTACATGACTGAAAAGAAGACAACAGTTTCCGAAAATCGACAATGTGGTAGCTACTCAACAGTTAAAGTGTGCATGTGTGTCCCGGAGCCAGGAACCAGCTCAACCTGCTCAGCTAGTTCCACCACGGCTGCCTGTTTCCCCCCTCCCTCCTCCACCTCTTACTTACAGCCCTTTTCTCAAACTGACTGTTGCTTTCCTACCTGCGCCTTCCAGCAGGCGCTGAGCCTCCCGTACTCCTTTATTCCCACCTCAACGGCGGCCTAACAGACGCTGGGTTTTTAGCACCTGGCTCAAACAGACCAATCTGTGCTCTGGATGAGGTGATGTCTGGCTGGCTCTGTGCGAAAGCTACTAAAGTAGCTAAATGGCGCTTACCCCTCAGCCGCTGTTGGATTGGGATTCAAACACATTCTGAGGTAGATTAAAACAAACGCGTCTTTACAAATCACTGCAGATTCATACAAAATAAACACCTTTTCCCATCAAATTAAAACTGTGGATCTGTGATCTGTGCCTGACATTCTGTCAGGTGTATTTTAATTTGGAAAACAGATCAGACTACCCAACGCTTCCTTTATAGGCACAAGTAGGTAGAAAAATACATGAAATACATGAGGACTGATTAGCTGTTGTCAATCAGTCACAGGAGAAACTACATCTGCTGTATTTATCAGTGCATTAACGAATGATAAATAGTAATATGGAAAATATGGCTGTATGGTGGTTGTGATGCACTTAAAATAAAGCTTATTTTTAAATGCCTACGTGCTCATATGTCTTCTCTGCTTAATGAAGTTGTTAGAAGACACCAGCCCACCAGCAGACTCAGCACACTGGCACAAATGAAAACTGTTACAGCTGTTACTGTTACGACAAAAATACAGAACAGTTTACCAGCTTCACTAAAAACACATTTATAATTAAATCAACACAACTTAAATATTAAGTATAAATTATGGATAAAAGATGAGCAACACTGTTTTCACACTTAACACCCCTGTGGACACACCTGAATTTTGTAAATTTATTTATTTTTACCTTTTTGTTTCCTATTTTCACAGTAAAAAAAAAGCCTCCTGTGGACAGGTGTTAGTGTTTTGCTACAAACACTAATGAGACAATGAGCTGCTGCTGAGCTAAATACTGCTAATCAGGAAAGGGGATCATTTGAAATGTTTCAATAGCACTGTCAATATGATCAATTTGGTACCCCATTTTGAATTATTTTTTTCTGGTTCACTAAATAAACTGAACCTCTCAAATGAATAAGTGTTTCATTTTGTTTTCGAATAAAAAGAACTTAAGAAAAATGAAATAATAAAAAATGACCAAACTTGTGATTGACTGTTTCGAGTGTTTTACTAAAGTAAACACGACTGAAAGGCAAAGCAGCCACATTTTTATAGCATTTCTGAAGCATTTCTGACATCCATCATGGAACAGAGATGGAACACCTGCATGACTGATTTAGGCGCTGCATCTCAACGGCTTAGTGAGGCTGCATGTTGTGAAATTAAGTTGAGCAAGACCTTCACTTTTTTCTGTGAGCACTCCTGATTCACAGTGAGCATATGGGGGCTGGGTTATGTTTGAAAAGACCTGGTTTATTCAACATGTTGTCAGACCGCATCAGAAGGAAAAAATGACTATTGGTCTCCTGAACAGCCCCTTAGTTACAGAAATCATCAGGCTGTGCAGCTCTGATGTCAAAAATGTACGAGCATGGTTATCAAAAACAGCTTAATTTTCAGGTAGAACAGATCCAGAAGCACTGGTGCGTATCTACTCATAACACCTGTAGGAGTACATTCAGCTGTTTTGACACAGACTGTCAGGGTTCTCCTCTCAGCCAGCGTGGTCTAATCTGCACACAGTGTCATGTGCACTCCACAGGGTGCAGAGGGAGGAAGAGGAAGAGCAGGAGAAAGGGGATCAGTTCATCTCTACCTTAGCCAGATTAATGGCGCTCACAGCCAATCGCGAAGCCCCGATAGGGAATCCCCGAGAAGTCAGAGGGAAATAAATAAAAATAGCCCTGGCCTGGCCTGCTCGGCCAATGGCTGAGCCCACAGAGAGATGTATAAATAAATAAGAGAAATAAATAAAAGAGGAGGGAAACACATCCTGAGGGCATCCCCTACTGGCATAGACAGCGATGCCTCTCATCCCTCCCTCCCCCTCAGCATCTCCACTCCAACCAATCACTCACACTATTTGAAGTTATTTGCTTGCACTCCCTCAATACCCCCCCCCCCCCCACACACACACACACACACACACACACACACACTCCGCCGACTCCGCTCTCTCACTTTCATTCTCTCTCATTAATGATCTCATTTCTCACTCTCCTTCCCTGAGGCCCAGAATGAGGTTAGCTCCGCAGTCTGACCTATAAACACTGCCATGGAAACTGCAACGTGTTACAGCGAGACACCTCTTTAACAGAGAAGATGGGGGAGAGGTGAGGGGGAAAGGGGTTCTCTCACCTTTATCTTAGCCAGAGGGCTATCAGACGCCAGATTTGCTTCACTTTCAACAATCCTTTTCCTGGCAGAAATGTTTTTTGCCCTCTCAGATTTTTTTTTCCTTCTAACAAGTCGGTAGAAACCTGCACTTCTTAAACACGCTTTACTCACTCTTGGCATCAGCTTTTTGTTGTGAACTGCGTGTGTGCTAAAGTCAGAGTCAGTAGAGAAGGGGTCTAAATTCAGAGGAGGCATCAAGGATGCAGTTTGTTTCTCTTCTTACCTGTGCCTCTGTGTTTAAAAGATGAATTCAACCCCAAATGTCAGTCAGCATTGTCCTTAATATCCATCAACACTACATGTTACATGCTAACTGGGGAAAAGTTCACTTCAGGATAAGTTGGACTTTTGTCGACAGAAAGCAGCAAGCAAACCTGGGAATCCACCAGCGTCAGCAGTCCAAAGTACTGAGTATTGACCCAACTCTAGCAAAGCATGAAATACCTGCAGCAGTTACAGCTCTGAAAACGCATAAAACGTCCATCACATAGCTCTAAGAAGATAGGTGCAGCTAAATTTGAGTGTTTGGCAGCAAATCGACTGCACAGTGGGTCCAAAAATTTTACTTTTATCCTTCATTTCTGCTCACAATAGAAAACTTTGATCTTACTGCTGTAGGCTGACGTTTGCTGCATTAAAAGACAAATCTCGCTGATATCGGTTACATGAGTTTTTAAAAACTGGCCATTCCATCATTTATTATGACCTTTAAACCCAGCTATGTTTAATGGGTTGAGAGACAGATAAGAGAACAGCAGGTGTGAACTGTTAGAGGTAGGGAAAGAAATTGACTCACAGAAATATGTTTATGTTGGTGATGTTGGTCGGTAAATAACACTTTGATTTCATCCTCCTCACACAGGTAGGTAAAGTTCCCTCCGAATGACTGCGTTATAAAGTGTGTTTTTAGTGCTCCTTCACTGTACTTGCATTTGGACTGGTACGGGAGTGAGTCACTAATGACTAAGCTCGCCGTCACACTAGCAGCTCAGTCCGAGCCCATGAGCGCTTTGCCTTTATGCAAAGAAAAAAAAAGCCTTACTGAACCTGAACGCAGATCAAGAGAACGTCTGAATGAGATCTGGCCTCAAATCTGTTCCCGCAGGAAGATCTTCTAGGTTAGTTCTATCACATGCTGCTAGTCAAAATAAATGGTTCCACGAATGCAGAATCTCAGTTAAGTCCGATGTTTGCTTTCACTGAAAAAAAGAGGTACCTGCAGTGCAACATCGTTAATTCTTGTCTTATACGGTCATAGCTGCAGGAGAGCATTATTAGCAGCTAACTCCGGACATGAGATTATGAACATCAGACATTTCTGGTTGTAAACTGCTAATTTAGATTTTTTTTGGCATCGTCCGAGGGCTATAAACGCTACGTTAACAGGGCAAACTACGGAGGCAGCTGGTGCCTGTGGAGGCTGGTGAACTACAGCTAGCACCAGTCAGATGTTAGATGAAGGAATAGAGGGCTCACCGGCAAACTAGATGGCCGGGCCTGCATGCTGTCCTCTTGACTGCTCTTGTTGGAAGCCATGGGCTGGTTGGAAGGAGGAGCGCTGGACTGGGAGCTAAAGGAATCCTGGGACAGTTCCTGGTTGTGGCAACAAGAAGGATATCATGCAATGGATTCCACACACGTGCAAAAAAAACCCAAATCAAGCATCTTGTTACTGCTTATTGGCTCTTTGCCGCAAACAGCAATTCACCCGCTGACACATAGATACAAATGTCACATGTCCACTGGGCTGGAGAAATGTAGTGTGCCGCGCCGTGAGCAACTGTGATTTGAATTCTCACTTTATGCCGTGTGTGTGTCACCCTAACAGAGAGATGGCACGGGAAAAGTCAATGCTTACTTTATGACGCTTTGCCTGAGTAGCTTTACCTTCATTTTATCTTGGATTTGATCTCATTTCATCGTGAAATGAACAGCAAAGCGTTGCTCCTATGTAATGTAGGAGTTGCTGTGTCGCTGAATCTTACTGTTCTTTCAATTCATTTAACAGACAGGAGCCTCTTCAATAAAGTAAATAATAAAACTTTAAGTAAGCACGTCAGCACCCAGTGTCTTACATCAAAGGTTTATTCAAAACCTGCAGTTACTTTACAATCAGCTTTGTTATGGAATATGAAAAGCATACTTTTCATTTCAACTGTCTGTTACTCAACAAATTCAAATATGTCAATTATGCATGAAGCAAGGATGGACTGCAGGTATTCACTGTGAAGGTTTAGTTTACAGCACTGATAAAGTACAGTGAACATAAAGCACGCGTCAGCTCAGGAAACACAGATGGGCGGACACGGCACATCACATTTATAGGTAACGTGTGCTAACAGAGCTCTGTGAGGTGTTATTACCTGTGGAGGAGGTGGGAACCTCTGATATGGTGACTGCTGCTGCTGCTGTTGTTGCTGTTGTTGTTGTTGTTGCTGTTGTTGTTGTTGTTGCTGCTGCTGCTGCTGCTGCTGCTGCTGCTGCTGCTGTTGTTGTTGTTGTTGTTGTTGTTGTTGCAGGGGGGGTGTCTGAGAGTAAGGTGATGGTTGACCCTGCTGGCCATGACCTGGGGGTTGCTGGGCTTGAGGAGGTGGACCTCCTGGCTGCTGTTGCTGTTGTTGCTGTTGTGGTGGGGGTCCTTGTGGTGGCTGCTGCTGCGACGGCGGTTGTGGTGGCTGCTGCTGCTGCTGTTGGGGGGTTTGTTGTTGTGGCGGCTGCCCTGGTCCAGGCGGTTGTGGATAGCCAGGCTGGCCCTGAGGACCTTGCTGACTTTGGGGACCTGGTCCCTGCTGCTGTTGAGGCTGCTGCTGCTGCTGGGGCGGGACGTAGGGTGGCTGTCCTGGCTGAGACTGTGGGGGCTGGCTATAGGGGGGCTGGCCTGGAGCGGGACCGTGAGGACCTTGGGACTGTTGGTAGGGGGGACCTGGCTGCCCGTGTTGGCCTGGAGGTTGTGAAGGGTGACCCTGCTGGGGGTAGGGAGTTGCAGAGCTGCCCTGGGGTTGGCCAGGATATGGAGGCTGCTGCTGGCCAGTGTGAGGGGGCGGGCCGTGCTGACCGTAGTAGCCTTGGCTCTGCTGGCCGTAGCCACCCGGCCCTTGTTGTCCATAGGCTGACATCTAGACACAAAAAGGCAGAGATTGGTCAGGATCAACCACAGTTCAACTAAAAAAAAGAGGAATAACACTCAGATATGTGAGTAAATATCACCCCGTACAGCTGAACTGTCTGAGAACATAAACAGCTTTCTTCAGTTGAACTAAGATTTTACTACAGGTTTACTATCCTGAGCCCCTCTGTGGAATATCAATCACTACCTGAATACAGTCTGCACACTGACAGGATCCTTTCTAAAGCTGTAAAAATATATAAAAATAACCCAATATCCAGTCACCTCTTTGATTTCTTTTTACCATTCATTCTCTGCGGAGCAATCAGAGCATCTCTTCATCTTACTCGCAGATTAAAAGGGAAAGACAACTGTTCTCTGTCTGTCTGTAAGAGAGGAGAGTGTTCCTCGCTATAAACTGATCAGTCAAAGCGCATAAGAAAAGCCGTCTAAGTGAAGGAATTCAGCCGCGTATCGCTTTAAATTACAGCCGTGAAAATAAAAATTGAGTTTTGACTTCATCTCCTTGAACTTCAATATGAGGCTTTTCATATTCTACCCGATCCTGCGCGCAGAGAGCCTTTCACTACAGCGTTTTCGTTTCATTACCCTCAAGGAGCAAGGAAGGAGAAAACCCTGACCTTGTGAGGGAACACAGCAATAAAAATGAAGAGAGAGAGAGAGAGAGAAAAAAAAGCCACGTGTTGTTTTGGGAGGGTTCTCAGCTACTCCAGAATTCAAAGAAAATAAGAGATAGTAAAGTATTGCCACACATTTAAAACAACATGAAGTGGCTGTATTGTATCTGTCTGACAAAGGGAGGGAAGCCGTTTTCTTCTCTGCAGGGCACTTATCGAGTCCACGGTCAGACACCAGGCAGGCCGGTATGAGATAATCACACCACACAATGGGCACAAGACCACAGACGGCGGACGTGGAAGAAAAGGCCTCACTCTACGGGATTCCCTGCATGCATTTCTCTGTTAAGACGAACTGCCTGGCTGAGAGAGTTCAAGAAGGGTCTTATTCCTAGCTATGAGTAAGTAGCTACGGCAAACTGGATGTTTGCTGTTTTCAATTGGACGACGCAGTCAGAAAGTGCTGCCGACTGTGCCCGTACACACAAGCTGAATTTTCCCCGATGTTGGCTTTCGAAGCATGAAAATAAACCAGACAGAGAGAAACTGATGGATTGCTCTCTTGGAGTCTGTTCCTCCAAAAGCTTTTTTTTCCTTTAGTCCACTTTGGTTTTGTTGGGCTCTCCAGTCGGTTCGATCACGTGTGATCAATGCGGGCTGGGAATCTTTGGGAATCCTACAATTCAATTTGATTCAAATACTTGCCGTTGCTCTCGACTGAATAAATATTAAGAGGTGTGCACTATTCTCAGGCTCTTTATTCACTGAGATGCAATTTGAAACGTGACTGCCAGTTGACTGCATTCATTTGGAAGCATGTCACATCTGTCAGACCTTTGACGACTAGACACTAAACAGTGTTTCCTGGAAAAGTAACACTACTTTTTAAATATGTTTATTCACTGTATTTTGCAGAGAGTCAGAGGTGAAGATTGATGCCTTTTTCACATCAGTCTGTTTCTTTTCAGTAAGTAGGTGGTTAGCTTAGCATAAAGACTCTGAGCCTGGTTACCCCATCTCTGTCCAAAGGTAACAAAATATATCTTGCTTTTTTGAGCCATACAAAAAAGTGTAAAAACATTTACACAAATATTTTGTGGGTTTGTGGTGAGGTATTTCTTGGCTGGGATCAATAGCTGTTCCCCCCCCTTTCCAGTCTGTATGCTAAACTCAGCTAACTGTCGCTCAGCCTCAGCTTCTGACTGAAAGAAAAGACATGAGAGTGCTTTTGTTTTTTCTCATCTGACTCTTGGTAAGAAAAGAACAAGCCCCAAGTCACCTTTTCCTATTAGCTACAGTACAGTATAGCTAAACCCATCAGCTCCACCCTTAACTAAAAGATAATGTTCTTTAGTTTCACCTCTTTAACTATTAACTCGGCTGTTTCAGGCAGGACTGATTACACCCCAACATATGACCACGCTCAGTGAACAGGTAACTGTCTTTGAACTCCTGCACACACTCTGCTGTACGCCATCATTTCCACCATTCCTGTAACAGCAAGTCACAGACCAAATAAAGCCTCTGCTGCCTCCACCAGCAGGAATGTAAAAAACTTATTAACTTATGGTCCGGACTTCAAACCATGCTCTGCACCGTGACTAAGTACCACGGATACTCAAAATGGCCCTGTTAAATGTCCTCTCTTAAAGGCAGGAGGTCTTTCAGTTTTAATAACTTATGGTTTCACCTGCTTTAGACTTGTTGCTAACAACAGAGATGTGTCTGCTGATGCAAGAGTCTGCTCATTGTTTTCTCAGCTCACCCAGCAGGACCACAGGATGTGCTGGAACTACTACTGCTGTTTTTTTTTTTTACACTGTGCCACCCAGTCAATACTTTACTGTGTATTTTTTATATGCTGCCCTCTCAGCCCCAATAGTAGTTTCCTATCCCAGTTCATATCCTCATTACATGTGACAGTGGCTTAAAATGTGATGATTTCAGCACTGGTGTTAATGATTATTCAGGTTTCTAAACATGGACAACATGTCTGCAGTCCCAATCATCACCCTGCTTCATTTTAAAGAAACACAGATCTCTCATTATAAGTGTACTGTATTAAATATAGATTCATTTCAGAGAAGAAAATATGCAGACTGGGTGTTGTTGTTATATTAACAATCTTTTCAGGAAATGTGAGCAAAAAAGAAAAAAATAAACCGAAGAACTTCTGCGGGCTTCAAACTTTAAACTCATGAGAGCTGAACTGAAATCAGTGGGTTTGACTGATGACAGAAATCACTCAGTACCATTCACAAAGACAAATTGTGAGAGGTCACTACAAAGATGCAGGGAAAGTCATCTATGTCAACAGTTACTGACCTGCTGTCCATACTGCATGCTGCCCATGCCGCCAGGTGTTCGGCCCTGCATAGCCATGGGATACCTCTGAGGGCCCGGAGGTCCGTAGCCCTGGCCCGGGTAAGAGCCTCCCTGCTGGGGTCCGGGCCCTGTGGGGGGAGGCCCTTGCTGCTGCTGGGAGTAGGGGTTGGGTCCTCCATACGGCTGGCCACGCATCTTCCCAACCTGGTCCATTGGGCTTGGAGGCTAGAGGACACAGACAGAGAATTTGAGATTTTTCCATGAGCTGAAACAGTGGATGGACTGAGTGGCAATTCTTAAATTGAAACCTTATAGAAAGATTGTACTTTAGATATAATTGCATGTCATTCATGTTTTTTTTAGGGTTGATGGTTATGGTGCGTCTACTGCCCCTGTTAGACTGTGCAGTCACGCAGCCTAACAAGCCATAACAAGCTCTGTAATGATGCAACTGATGGGATATTGTTCAGAATCCAGCAATGTGACAGGAAAAGATGAGAAACCGTCGTCCAGTTCAAATATAGCCGGAGTTATTTTGGAAGCGTTTTTTTGTGGGTTCTCTTGAAAAAACATTACTCAGCAGTGAACGCAGATGACAAGTCTACCATTGCGATGTGTCGTGCAAACATCACCTCATAAACCAGTCACAGTATAATCAAGCAAATATAGAACAAAAAGCAGAAGGGGGAGAGAAAAAAACAGTAGTGGATTTACTTTCCTACTAGAAAGGGAAAAAATTGGCCATGAATGAATGAATGAGCCCACTATATCCGCCAGGAGCGTTTCCCTGCCCAGGAGATCATTGTGCCAGTGGGTGGATACTGTTACGGCGGAGACGTTGGGGAGGGTTTCTATGAAAATAAGCTTAAGGAAGTGGAAGTGTCTGCGGTGGCTGGAGCCAGGCCCACCCCTCAGCTGGAGCCATGTCAGGATGGAGGCCGGGGTGGCGGCGGGGGCTGACCTTGGCCGGCTTGGACTCGGGGAGATCCACATGGCCCGGGCAGGCAATGTTACTGGGCCAGACGGCTTTTTCTGGCTGGAGAGTCGGGGAGGGAAAACTGAGAACAGACGAGGAAGGGGAGGAGGAGGTGTGTGTGTGTGTGTGTGTGGGGGGGGGGGTGATCGTAATGAGGTAGCCTCGCCTGTCAACAGCTGGAGCCAAGGTCATAAAGTGTCTGATGCTGTGTGTGTACATAAGAGATGAGCTTGGTGGAATCCCCCCCAGCCCCCCAAAACACAACTCTCCACCAGTGTAATAAATGCCATTTCTTAAAAATGGACTCCCATTGAACTACGATGAACTGTCCATCCTTGGAAGTCTAAAAAAAAATAAAAACAAAACAGAAAACAAAATTCGCTCCAGCGCTGTGTGGGTATCTGCCGGGTTGGCTCAATCCCATGCCATCGACTCATCACACCACTGGCTGCCCCTGTGTTTTCCCATCAAACCCACCGCTGCGGCGTCTGAAAGTACGAGCCACAATGGGGGCTTTGAAGTAGCAACACCTCCTGGCCTGCTGACCTCGGGCAGCAGACACAAAGCTTTCATTGCTTCCCACGGTTATTAATCTGTGTGTGTGTGTTTTTTTCCTCCCCCAAAAACCTCTTTTCCTTGGTTAAGGGAGACAACCACCGGGGCTATTTATAGCCAGCGAGACGGAGAGGGCAGTCTGCCGAAAATGTAACAGGTCCCAGCTGCACTGCTGTTTGAACCTGGGCCAGGCCTTGCTCTTCCTGGGCTTTAATAAAGCAGCAGGCTTTGGCACTCTATGAATGACAGTGCTGCAATGAGAGAGAGGAGGTCGGGTGGGGGGTGGACCAGCAGGAGACTGGTGTGTGTGTGAAAATATATACTTGTGTGTGTGTCGGGGGGGACTGTAAGTGTTGGAGATGGGGGGTAGAGGGGGGTGGGTGGGAAATCAACAGGCTGTCTGTGCGGTCAACCAACATTATCCAAGATAACATATTCCACTCCAGGTTTTCCTTCGAGCCTCCCCCAGGCCACACTCCTGAGCTCCTCCAGGTTCAGGAGAGTATGTGTGTGTTATGTTGTGTGTTGTGTGTGTGGAGAGAAGGAGGGGAGGGGAAGGGCTGGTGTTACTACGCTCCCCAGGGTCATTACTGAACACACTGTGGGGGTAAGAGGTAACAGGCCCCGGTAGGAACTCTCCTATGACCTCTAATGCACTTTTAACCCCGGATTGGAAGGAAGGACACCTTCTCCCCCCCCCCTCCCCCCACCTGACATCATGCCACAATTGGAGTCCGCACAACACACTGCTCAGCCTAAGGATGACTGGAGAACCAGACACCACCTTGCTGCTGCTTCTCAATCCATTTCAGACAGGTGGGTTTGCCCAATTATAGCGAACACAGAAAAAAAAACATCCCAATCCCACAAACAAAACTGGAACGACTTCTTTTCCCAGATAGAAATATGCTATAGCTCTTTCCTAATGAGCTGCTTAAGCAGTTAGACAGATCCTCCTGTGTCATCCGTAAAGTGTGCCACCGAGGCCCAAATCACCCGCTAACGTCCTCCGATCCACATGAAAAATGACTCGCATGCTAACAAACTACAGCGCAGCAACACTAAAGGTAAAATCTATTTCTCATTTAGACAAAATCTCCCAGCGATGACCGGGGCCATAAAACAATCAACCTTTCTCCTCACCAATTTCGGTCGATATTTCGCCGGCGGTGAGAATATTTCTACACCTGCTTGTGTGCCCGCTTTTCCATTAAGCAGGCTGACAGCTCAGGCCCCGGCCCAGCGGGGAGAGGGAGCTGAAAGTACAGCTCCACTACAGTCAGGGCTGTCTCAAGCTCCCTGAGCCACGTGGAGAATCAGCGCAGACGCTCCCAAAACAAACCACTCGTCTCTCTCCCTCTCTCATGTCATTTAACAACCACTCTAAAGATGGAGATGGTAGTCATTTGACCAGGTGATCGGATAAGTGCGCACTGTGCTCTCGAGTGTTACACCAATATCCACCTCACAGAAATCACTACTGTTTTTTTTATTTTACATAAAGCAGCTGAAGCAGCTTTTCTCCAAATATTTACTGAAGATTCACAGATATTTTGGACCAATATTCACTAGCCATGTGACCAAAATTTTAAAACAATTTGTGGAAGGAAAAATTAATTCAGACATAGAAATTTGTTAATAAAAATTTAGGTGGTTTTACAAAGAATTACAATCCATGAAATAGAAAACAACTCCTGTTTTGATCATTCCTAACAGTCTAAAATAATGATACTCAATCTCAATCTGTGTCAATAATTGTAATAAACGGGAAATATCATTTAAGGCACAGTCGCTGAATCACTGAAACTACTCCAATCCTCACACCACAGCTAACTGTGGTAGAAATCCAGTACTCAATAAAATGCCGATATGTGCGCGACACATGGGTGCGACTTCTACATAAACCACACACAACAACATTACATAATCACATTCATAACATGTCATAACGGCTTTAAAACTGCGCAGTCTGCACCTCAACATAAATCTAGAGAACATCATGGATGTCAAACTTGCTCGAGGGGTCTTGTTGGGTTTTTTTTTTTACTCCTCAACCTCTTTCAATCACGTTAACACATCTGTGTGCTGCACGCTGGGAGATAGCTGTGGTCAGTCTGCTGCTCGGGCCTTCATTGATCTGTTTACCAGCATTTCCCTTGCATTGCTTAAGTTGTTCACATCTGACACACCATTACACATCCTCCAGGATCCCAGAGAGCTTCGGTGGAGGCCTTTGCCAGCGTGTGCGTCTGCTCTAACCACACAGAAAACGCTCTGCTGCATCTTGTGTGTAGAGGTCGGGGACTGCCGTGGAGGGCTCTGTTCCTCTTTCTCTTAGTTACTGAACAAGTGGCTCTTTAGAAAGGCAACGTGAAGGCTGCAGCAGCGCTCCTGCTGAGTAAAGACCATCAGCATCTGAATTTACTTTCCCATGTTCGGAGTCTGCATCAGGACCACGAGCATAAGAAATAAAATGATGACAGAAAAACTACTACATCAAATAGTGCAGGTGCAATACAGAGAATAACTGCCACTCGGAGGACTTATTGTACTTATTTGTTTTTAGCCTATTGGAATGGAGAGCATATTTCAACGTAGAATAAACAAGTAAAATACAAATAAACAAGTGAATGTTTGAAGTTAAATATAAAGATAAAAGTTTGCACACATTTGTATATACCTCAATGTAATGATCGAACTTGTGCTTTGTTGCTCTAAAATCAGTGCTGCTCAGAGTCCAGCGCAGAAATGGATCTGTGTGTAATGTGTCAGAGGGTGTTGGAGGTGGTGAGGGCAAGACGGACACTGAGAAGAGACCATAAGGTGGGGAACACGTGTTTTCTAACACACATTTATGCACTTTTTATAGGCCATATTGCAAAGAAATCATAACATTACAGTGTTATATGCCCTCAATATTCTTAAGTCTGATCACAGAATTCATGCAGCTAAACGTAAGTGTTCAGTTATGATATGGAGGGAAATTCCCTGACACAAACACATCAAACGAAGGGTGAAAAAGCATCATAGAAACCCACTCATTTGTTTGTGAAAGTGTCTCGGCTGAAAGGCTAAATTTCACTTCAAAAGGTCAATGCTATGTTTTCATGATGTGTGTTTCCTGCCTTCTTATTTTGTCCACGCAGGAAGAAACTTAAGCGAATGATAAATAAAAAGTAGTATAATGATACTATTCACGCTGCCTGAAGAACTTTAGTTATGAAACTGATTTCAGACATGTATTTCTCAAACTCTTTCAAACCAAGGACACTACCACAAACGTAACCATTGAAAAAAAAAAAAAATCAATTCAGGGCTAACTGGCCTTTCACCAAAAGTTTGACTAAAAAGCCAATAGATTCCTGACATGCTGATCCCCTCTCAGCACAGCTTACAGATTAATTACAAACTTTGAGAGACGAGGTCTCAAACGTGCTCGCTGGATGGCAGCTCAGCTCACAACAGTGCACTGTCTCTTTTTTTTTCGCTCAGTCATCTAATCAATTTCTGGAGGAAACTCTTCCCCTCCCTTTTTTCTTCTCTCTTCTCTCCATAAAAAAAATAAATAAATAACCACAATTAGCACATGGCTAATCTGCATAGAGGAAAGCCAGAGCACTCTTGGCAGAAGAGGTTGCACTGAGTATATTGTGTCATGACTGGGCTGCTGGTGGATATTGCAACTATTCAAAACTGCGTGTGTGTGACATGGGGACGGGGATGGGGATTTGTAAGGGGCTGGGAGGGGGGATAGAGTGGGGAGGGGTCTGGAGCAGTGCCTGAGAGCAGAGCTGGAGTCTGCGGGGCCAAGCGGAGCAGATGGACCGGGGGGGACAGACGATAAACAACTGCTGCTAATTTAATCCGCCACACGGCCACATGGCCTGGGCTCGGCACACACACCATTGTTCTGCGGCAAAGCCCTTCGACACGCAACGCATCAGCGTTAGCACACGCCGGCTGAAGGCCTCCCTTGCATGGTGGCAGGGTCGCTCACATTACAGAGAGACAGGAGTTCCTACCTCTGATGGCAACCTCGGGGGGGGGGGGTTAGTTTTATTTCTAAGAGCGAGTTAAGTGAATCTGTGTGTGTCAGGTTGATACACATTCACAGTGGGAACACTTGAAGGGAGGGGTTAAAGACAAGCGACAGTGTTCCTCATCCACTTTCTCTGCTGACATTTCCTCCACTGTACGAGGTTTTCCTGCTGACAACACTTCTTAGTTCACAGTGGAAAAACTTTGAACTGAACATAGAGGTAGATGGACATAAAAACACAATTGTCTGGTGAGATTTAAACACTTTCAAACGGCCTTCTGACTCTAACCCTTTTCCATGATACATTCATTTACACATTATTTTCCTTCAATCAATCAATAGCTTTTTCTACTAAAGTCAGAAAAACATTGGATACCTTGGACATTGGATACCTTTTTCATAAATAACAGCACAACCAAAACACCCAGGGTGAACGCACAGCTGAGTCCCAGCAGCAACAGCAGTACAGCCATAAAGCATTAAAACAACCTAGACTGCTTGTTAAAATGAGCTTTTTAGGAAAGCCAGAGTACGGCCAACTGGTGTGAGCAAATAGCTGGGGAAAGGTTCATACCTGAGAGCTAGAGTAAACAACAGGCCAAGAAGCTAGCTGGGAAAAAAACAAGCAAAGAGGCTGCACTCTCAATTAAGCAATTAGTCTGCCTTCTCGCCGCATCAGCCTGACAAGTTCCAACTTCAAGCTGACCGCTGTGTGACTCTGGATAAACGCGAGCAGGACGCGGGTTGGGTAGAAGGGGCGGCAGCCTGCGCCTGCTGGTGCTATCACCCACACCAAGCTGAGGCAACGGCACCCTGCTCACCCAGATGTTCACCCAGCTGTTCCAAAGAATTCAAAAGATGTTCTGGGAGGAGAGGAAGAAGGGAGCTTGCACAACTCGGATGACAAAACCGGCATTCGCATCTCCGAGAGATGAAGGGAAAAACAAAGTTTTTCCAGGGCTATTTGAAGTTGAGAAGAATGGCGGAATCAACGACAACAAAAAAAAACACCATTGTGCTCCTGCATGATTTAGAGGAGGAAAACACTGCTGCTGAAGTGCTCCCTAGAACCTCTGAGCACCTTGTTCACAAAAAAGCAGCCAAAAGGTAGATGTCACAGATATTTCTTGGTCTGTTCAGATTTAGTTTGATATTGAAGGATTTTTTTCATGACTTAGCTATATAACCTATTTCAACATGAAAATAATAAGGACAAAAATGGGGAAAAACTGCTTATTTCCAACTGAATAAACATGGTATATTAATTGGTGAATGGAAGTGCAATAATGTGCCACTGAAAGATAAAAGAAATGCCTATTAACTGTATTCTAGAACAGCATTTAGCTCAGTACCTTAAAACCTTGAGGAGAAACTCAATTCATTAGTACCAATGTGCCAGTGCTGATTAGCACGTGAGAGTGAATGTTTACTGATGAATAACAACATAGCTGCGAGGCGCTAACTGGTTCCCATCACTGTACTGACAGGCTCAGTGTGTTCTGTGGGGAAAAAAACCTTAGGTAGATCAGAGCAGCTTGCTGTGACTGTCCAGTTATTGCCTGATAAAAAAGAAAAAGAAAAGAAAAAAAGAGGGCTGCCTGCTGCTGCCCAGCCTGTCAGTGTGATGTTGAGGTTGGAGGTACAACAGAGTGAACATTCGCCCTGACTGCCGGCTGTCAACCTGTCAGGCCAAACTTATATTTCCAGGTGACGGTGGCTGATTCCCAGGAGGGAGATGAGACAGGGGGTGGGGGTGGGGGTG
>JBAJHX010000040.1:3109392-3124372 GCA_037176925.1 Amniataba percoides | reverse complement strand
CAGGCCAAACTTATATTTCCAGGTGACGGTGGCTGATTCCCAGGAGGGAGATGAGACAGGGGGTGGGGGTGGGGGTGAGAGGGGTAGGGCTGGGCGCTCAGACTGGCTGAGAGCAGGGCCGCTGGATCAGGTGCACGTTGCGGTGAGAGACAGTAGAAAGTAAAACAGATGTTTGTCATTTAACAGTGGAATAATCGTAAACTCAGAGCGATGTATCCCGCACCTGCACAACAGAAACAGGAAGGATTTCATCCTCAAGTCATTTTTACAGGTGAAAAACCTTTTCCAGGGGAAAAAGATCAAATGACACATTTCAGCGCAGTCAACATAATGACTATGGCAAGGTGTCAAACTAACACTTTTTGGTACGAATATTCCTGTTGATTTTAAATTCTTCTCCTGGTTAAGATTAGTGAAGAAAAAAAAAACTTTCTGAAAGATTTCTAAAATGATGTATTTAAAAAGTATTGTGTTGGATTGGCACCAACAGTGAGGTAAAATGTAGAAAACTCTCAGATGAAATATGCTATAAGCTTTAAAACATTTTGAACAGTCACACAGTCATGCCCCACAGATGACTGTTAAAGCTCTTTACCTTAGCAAGCAGTGTTTACAGTTACGGTCTACTGACATCCCATAATACACCGCGGCGTGGCTTATTTAAGGCCACAAAGTGAGTACAGTGCAAGAATGGCAGTGGCGCTCAGGTTACATGAGTACTTCATCAGCAGCGGCTGGGAAGAAAAAGTGCTCTCTGCTCAGAGATAAGACACTTGATGTGTTCGCGGGCAGCGACTCCTCAGTCACCGTTGGAGGCAAGACAGTGATCGGTTACATCACGTTACCGAGACTCTGCTCGCACTGCCGAGAAGGATGCTTATTCAGGCTGACCATTGGCACCCTGGACGACCCATTACGATAAGTGTGTCACTCACTACTATGCCAAAAATACCCTGGCTACTGACTGAGGCGAAGCCACTTAAGGACCTGGCTGGGTCACCGCCTGCCTCACGGAGAGAGTCACAACTCTGACACTGATGTCGGACACGCCGCTCCGCACACACCCGCACACACACACACCCCCACACACCCACACCCACACACACACACACACACACACACACACACACACACACACACACTAGGCCAGAGGAAAACATGCCTGGTCATAATCTGAATCACTGACGAGTTGGTTCGTTGTAGCAGAGTTGTGTGCATTTAAGTGACTCCGGCACAGGGGGAGCGGACCGGAGACACCGATGAGATGGTCAGGTTGAACTGTCTCATTTACTAAATAGAGGGACCTGGCTATAGCCATGAAAATCTTCAGGTTGAGAGGGGAACGCGTCCATGCCACCACATGTTCAAGTATCATAACAAGAGTCCAAACTTAGCAGCAGGCAGGCGCCGCACATTGTTCAAGTCACTGTCACGAGCCAGAAACAATGACACTAAATTGCCTTTCTGCTGTTGCTTTTGTCTGCGTGACTTCACCCCTGCTGACCACTGGCTGCTCTTTTTTTTTTAACCACGAGCTGATCAAATCAAAACAAAACAAAGGCTCCATATCAAACAGGCCACTAACAGGCAGCCTGGTACGCTGCTGTACAGACTGTTTCTACAAAAACTGCACATTATGAGCTAGGCCACTTCAAAATAAGACCTGGGACTGAAGACTTCTTTAAAGTTTATTGTGGACTGTAAATATTAAAGTCCAGTCAGTCTGCAACCACAAAAAATTGTGCTATTATTGCTCAGGGTGAAACTAATCATTAATTACACTCTACACAACTAAGAGAGAGACTTCATGAATTCATTCATTAGGAACCAGTGAAATTGTCTTTGCTGAAATAAAAAAATAACATGATTAAAAATAGTTACCAGTTAATCTAATCTACAAATCTGGAACTGCAATTTTTTTAATTATTAATGAATCTGTCAAACATTTTTCATTGTGAGTCCATCAAATCCACACGAGCCACACCATGAACTTTACTCTGTATCAGTGATGACTGAAAATATTCCCACTTGCAAAGCTGGAACCAATAAATTTGGGCATTTCAATTGATCATATTATTCTTAAAAAACACCATCTCACATTTAAGGAAAAATTATGTCACTTGTACTGATTTATTTCCCATCAATCAGTTAATTGCCTAACGTTTTCAGTTTTGACTACTGCGCCCTTAACCTTGTGAAAGAAAGATGACATGAGGATTGGTTTGGTGAAGGTGAGGATTTCTCCAGCGTGCGCAGCAGGCTTTTTCTTACCTGCTCTCCACAGCTTTGGTTTTAACAGCCTCAAAAAGGCTCAAACAGTGTGCACAACATTAGGCAAAACAGAAAGCCAGGCTAGGCCAAAGGGCACAATCCACAAAACAGACGTCATGATTGAGTTTCACAGAAGGCATAAAGAGAGAAAACTTCCCTCGTACGCTTGTGTTCCCCTTTTTCCACTTCATATGTTGGCTTTTTTTTCTGCAGAGAGCAAAAGGTGAGTGCTGTATGAGAGCTTGGGGGGAGGAAGCATCATTCTCTACCTTCTAGCATCAACAACTGCTCCAATTTAAAGGTTAACCACTTTATTCCATAAAAACACACACACCATACGTCATGTAAATGAAGTCTGTAGTCTCGCACAGGCTCGGAGAAGGATATTACTATGCTAATCTGGAGCATTTTAGAAGGTAAATGTCAAAAGAAATGAATTACCTTTACATTCCAGCTTGCCCTGATGCAACAGCCCAAGTCTGACATTTGTCTGTGGAGGAACTTGTTTTTCCTCAGTGTGTTTTCAACATGCAACACTGGGAATGCATTTATTCAGATTAATAATTTTCAGGGATGCAGTGAACTTTTTTGAGTCATTAAACCAAGGAATTCAAGTGCACCACCCAATATTGGCTGGATAAAGTCAACCAAGAGTCCTTCAGGTAAACCTCTAAGCTTTTGCATGGCAGAAAGTTTCATGCATTGTTGGGTTTTTTTCCTATCAAAAATTCAAGGGAATAATTAAGGGGTCTCCGGGGTGATGTTACAGAGGGGAAAACAACAGTTAACTGCAGGAAAATACTGAGGTGGGAAATGCAGCCCTGTCTGTGTCTGACAGCAGGAGGGAAAAAGCCTGATGTTGCTGAAGAACCACGGATGACTGGTGACACGTGGAGTAAGAGCCAGTCAGAGAGGCTCCTGAGGCAGCGGTGAACACACACACACACGCACACACGTGCGCAAGCGTGAAAACGACCACCAAGTAACTGCTGCACTTTATACACAAATACACACAGCTGTCAGGGGCAGACGAAGATCATTCACAAAACATCCCCCCTCCCTCCTCTCCTGGGTATCACTGACACCGTTTCTCCCTTCATACGCACACACCGAACACACACACATACACACTGAGTTGCCGGGAGGCAGCATGCTGTCCATGTGGCCTGTGGAGAATCATTACTCAGCAGTGCAGACTAAAGAGCCGGGAGTGAACTTCCTTTTTGAATGCTCGGGCTTCCTCTTCTCTACAGCACCAACCCCCACAAAACTGAGCCGAAACAGTAGCTGGAAGTTGTTCTGTATGTTTTCTTAGAAACGTGCGCTGTGTATAGTGAATGAGAACAATTGACAAAGCGGAGTGCCGGCTGTCAAAGAACAGTATATCACTTTCTAGTGAGGGCATATATAGTAAGGGCATGATAGTTGGAGTGCTGTCCTGTGACGCAACAACTATCCGTCCTTTCACTTCTTTTAAAAAGCTTTAAATGGTTAAAATAATGCTACCATCACAAAAGCAGTTCATTTAAAATAATTTCTTCATAATTGGAGCTTTAACAATTCCTTTTATCTAAATTAATATAGCCATTAATTGGTCTTAAAACAGAACCCTAAAATATTCAGTTTACTCTCACAGAAAACTTAAAAAAATAATAATAATAAAGTAAAATACTTGCCTCTGTGAAGCTAAACAAGCAAAGGTTTGGTATACTTGGTTTAAATGGTTAATAGTTGGCAAAAGAGCAGAAATTATTATAATTGATTGGTTGATGTGCAGAAAATTAAATCAGATCATCATCATATATTCATCAATTATGTTGATAATAGACCATCTGAAATTATTTGTATAGTGAAGATTGCCAGAGATTCTGTAGCTGAAGCTTCTGAATGTGAAGTTAAATTTATACATTTTAACATTTATTAAGTTAATATACAGTAAACTAAACTTTCAGACAAAATAATATTCTCAGAGTCTTGATTCTTTTTGTTTTTAACATTTATAGACCAAATGATTTATTAATTGTTTATTATTATTATTGAAAAGAATCATCTGCGACAAAATGGATTTTTATTTGCAGACCTCATTGAAAATTAATTTTCTGTTGATCTTGGAGTTACTATTTTTTTCTTTGTGAACACTTATAATCTCAAGGCAGAAAAACAAAATGAATGATTTTTAAACTCCAGTTTTAAGGATAGCCCCTCTGTCGTGTGGCGCAATTTCCAATGTCCAGTATGAGCTAAATGAAGATTTCCACTTCATCCTCAAACACAATCAGACACACTTTACACAGCTTTGTTGTGTTAAATAAGCATACTGGTCTGTATAATGCTTTAATTAATCTTACTTTTGATTAACAATGCAGAACCGGGAAAGATGTTTTCTCTGGTAAGTATTAAATATATCACATCTTCACTTCTTGAGAGTTTCTGACACAGTAAAGCTGCCATGAAAGTGATTGCAGCAGTCAATTTAACACCCTTGATTTGGTGTTTTTCATTACGTTTTCGACAGTGGGACTTACTCAAAGAAATATTTACAAAGTGTCTTCGATTATGATTTAATTCAAACTCAATTTGGGAAGTCAGTCTTGCGTAGCAGAGGGGGCATCCCCAATGGCCCACTCCCAAGCGTTTGACAGAGGGAAACACCTGGTGTTATACCATCCAAAACATCCACACTACAATCCACTTCACACTGTTTGTTTGTGTGTGTGGCATAATGAAACCCCATAATATTACCCCTCACCCATCGCTCAATTAACACATTAATTCATCTTCAGCCGGTGGCCTGAGGCAGGTGAGTGGCCCCATAAAAAAGAAATCCTCCACTGAATCATTACTGGCGATATATCAGCAAATTAAAAAGCCAATCTCGCCGCTGTTAATGAACGGAGAGTTGATGTATTTCATAAACTCTACTAACATCCAGCCGACAGCACTTATTGTGGACAGCTCTTCAGCAGAGGACAGCCCGCCAAAACCTCTCCACCTGAACTCAAGACTGCTGGCTGCCACGTCCATCTCAGCAGTGAAAAGTCAAACACAGAAGTTCTCTGACTGAACATTATGTGCTCATACTGGCAGCCTCTCGTGATGTTTCCATGCCACGATTTGACAACAGTTTGAGTTCCAAAAATGGAAACTGTTCATTTCATCTTTCTGTCCATTTGCCCTTGTGAGAGGTCCTGTCCTCTGGGTACCACGTCTGGGATTATATCCATTAAGGTAATGGCCTCTCTACACCTGCACCACTGACAGTGAGACAAAAAAACACTTCTACAAAAGTTTAAAGTGATTCTAATTCTTTGCTGTTCTGCCACACTAATGAGAGTTTGACACAGCTCGCTTGCCTCCTGCAAAAATAGTTTCTGCTACTTTTAAGTATGCTTAACAACCAAAATGTTCAATTACCTTCCCAGACACTCTTCTTCCACTCACAATAAGAGTGAGACTGGGTTTCTGTAGCAAAGACCTGCTCTGAAAGCACATTAGCCCACGAGAAAAAGCGGCATGGATTGCAATCTAGTAATGAAAGTGTTAAGAGAGTTAGAAGATACATTTGTCTTTTTCAGAAGGTGTGAGCATGTGGCTTTGAGGAGAAGAAACAAACAAAGCTTAATACAAACTACTCTAATCACTACACCGTTTTCACCTCAGCTTGCGTAAGAGTGCCTGAATGGTAATACAGCACTGTCACTAACATAATCTAACTGTCACATACAGCCAGCGTTATACCCAAGAATTCAAGAAAAGTGACAGCAGATTTCTTTGCATGCTGCTCTGAGACATTTAGGCATTACAGCAAAGATAAGACACTTATTCTGAGTGAAAGTCTCTAATTTGACACCTGGAGTACAAGGAAAACTCTCTTTGTTTGGTCCATATCACAACCATCCACCTCCACAGCTGACAGTTATTAAATTAAATAAACCTTAATATTTAAAATCACTGATTCTGTGCAGCATCAATATGCCTCAACCTTTTCTCAACTAAACTGTGTTAGTATAAGACAGCAGCTAAATGACACATAGGATTCAAATGTATTATTACAGAACACACATATATATATATATGTATATATAAAACATGCAACACATTATGTCATCATCAGTGGCTGAAAACACGGCTGCAAAGAAGTGCATGGTGGTTAATATCATCCAAACTGATTTTTAAAAAACGCATGAAAATACAATTCAACACTAAAGATGTACCAAAGAGAAGCTTCAACTAAAAAAAGCATCCACGCTAATGAAGATACTGTCAATTCACTCTGTTAGCCAATATTTAAATCTGGCCTGGCAGACAAATTGAAACTAAAAATGGAAATCCAAAACTTTCCTCTAAACAACAATGAGCAGCACTACAGAGAGAGGCTCGTCAGCATGACATTTCCTATTCCTTCTGCTACAGTTTTTTTACAGAATGGCAGATGATACCGGCCTTTAAACACAGCTACCAATGTCAAATCCCAGAATATCTGGACATTTGGGTTAAAGCGTTTCTGAACCAAACCTTTCTTGCAAACATTCACACAGAGCTGTGAATGTGCAAAGTTGCGCCGTGCAGCTGTGAGGGTCCATGCTTTACCTTACAGTGATGCAGCAAAGTGACATTCTAATGTGTGTGAAAACTTTGCACCTAAAAGTTTAAAGCAACAAGTGGAGGTTTCACCTCTCTACACGTCCACCCTGCTGGACACAAAGCAATAAAACAGCACGTCCACCTTCTGTAGAAATAAACTGATGGATCAATGTGCGTGCTAGTTCTATCATCTTTTATTAGTAGATCCTTCATGCTATATTTTCTGATAATAGTGAAAATATGCTAATCTATCTCAATATTCAGAGAAACTCACTCTGGACCAAAGTGTCATACAAACAACAAAAAGCACAGCGTATTCTCCTAAAATCAATCACATGTCAAATTTGTGACATCACTCGACACAACTGAGACATCCGCAGCATGTTTTCAGATGATAAAAATAACTCTCTGCTGTGAAGGTGAAGCTCCACGCACCACAAAAGTTGCCTCGCACACTTAACTATAAAGATAAAAACAGTGACCATGTGGCTCTTATCACTAGAGGGAGAGGTGTAGGTGAGCACTGTTGACATGGTTACACTCTCCGCATGTGGAAGTAAATTAGGCTATTGTAAACCAGATGACACCTCGGGTTGCTTGTAAACACGACTGCAACCAGCCCGACCTCTCTCACGTGGCCGCCTTCTGGCACACAAGTGCCCCCTCCCAAGACTGCCACCAGCAGCTCCTGATCTGGAAACAGTGGAAAACACAGTTGTACAACGGGGCTGCACAGCCACACCTACTCTCTGTGCTGTACCAGAGTCAGCCAACTTGAACGAGCAGTGCACACAGTGTACCAAGCAGCAGAGAGAAAAAGGAAGGAGAGGAGAAAAAAAATAAAAAACTTTAGGTGCATGTCTGAGGTCAACAGCCAAAAATGACAGAAAGAGATGTGACTCAGCACAAGTGAGCTTCAGCTTCAATCAAACTAATAATAAAACACAAAAGGTGGATGTACACGAGTACAGCCGTCATGCAAATTACTGCAGCGGGGAGGAACTGAGCAAAATGTGTGCACAAAATTCCTCCAATAAATAAAACCATTGAGCAGGTAATTATGAGGAAATTCACATTGTGATTTCTGCTGTGGATTTCCGTCCTGGTGAGAGATTATTCAGATATTTAAAACAGACTAAAAAAATACACTTCTGTGCTAGCACCACATAAATGCATACAAAGGTGTTATAAATGCAGAAAAAGGCAGAAAATACAGCGGGACTATGTCTTGACACGGTGGAGGAACACATCGCCGGGCAGAGGGGGCTGTTTTTCTGCAGCCCTCCATTAGATGCAATTATAAATGGCCGAGAGCAGAGGGACGGGGAGCCAATCAGATCTCGGCTCGCATGTCAACCTAAGACCAACTGTCTCCTGGCTCTGACAGCAGGATTTTACCTCCATAATTCAAATCCCAAAGCAAAAGGCAATCTGCACTTTGCCAACTCGGAGCGGCGGGGCCGTGTTTACGAGGCGGCACACGGAGGAAGGAGCGACGGAGGAGAAGGAGAAGAAGAAGAGGGAGGAGAGGAGGAGGAGGAGAGGCACAATGAATGAAACCCTCCGTCAAGATGAATCAGTCGCGTTCACAATCACACTTTGATCCGAGTAAACACTTATAGGATGTAATTGTTGCCACTCAGCGGACTGTGCGGCTCTCACCGACACCGGGCTCTGCTCCTAATGATTATGCAAATGTTGTTTAACGGCCGCCGCTGTCATTTGCATCTTGTTTATTATCCTGACAGCCCCTGACGCAACTTTGATAACACCGAGGGGGTCAGCCAGCACAGCATCCCCCTTTAAACATTTTTATTACAAAAGAGAGCCGCACAAACCTCAAAACGTACAACGAAGAAGCACTGCGAAGAAATCTCGCCTCATCTCCCTCTGCACACACACACACACACACACAGACACGCACACACTTTCTCCTGACAAACTCTTTGCTCCACTTAGTCAAACTCTTGCCCTGCACCCGGCGGGGACACGCACTGATAACCGGCGCCTCTCAAAGTAGTTTCTAGCCCAACATGCGGCTCCTCTCTCCGACTAAACACCGGTGCAGGGGGGTGGTATTGGGAGAAAGAGAGAGGCAGCCATTTTAGAGCTCTTGCTACATAGACAATGGCTGGTCCAAAGCAGCATGCAGCTCCGCGGGCTGTGTGAGCGCCGCCGGGGCCTCTGTGTCGGCCGGGCGGTGTGGGTGCTGCGGGTCAACTTTACCTGGTTTCTGTTTGGAGGCTGTCCAGTGTTTCCCGGGCTCATGGGAGGCGGGTGGTGGGTCCTTTGTTGCCAACCCGGATGGACCCCACCATACTGACTGCTGCCCATTTCTCCTGGTCCCTTATTGGCCCCTTCCTGATTGTTATAGTCTCCTTGCGGGTAGTTCGGGTAGCTCCTGGCGGAGCTGGGGGATGTCAAAAGCTGATTCAAAGTTGGCGTGGACGTGGGCTGTTGGTTTCCCATGTTATACCTCTGATTATTGTAGGAGGCAGCCATGGCCGTGGTTCCTCCTGCTGGCTGCTGCTTGCCTGGCTGCCCCCCGGCCGCCGGAGGCTGGTTGTTTCGCGGGGAATTCATGGCCCCGTATCCCTGGCCCTGATAAGAAGTCCTGCTCGGGAACGGGCTGTAGTTGTTGTAATGGTTGGGGTAGCCGTGTTCGTGTGAATTAGGGGGGTAAGGGTCCATCATGCCCGGCCCCGACGTAGCTGCCATGCCAGGGCTTTGTTGTCCGCCATGTTGATGAAAAGGGGCCCGGCTGTAGTGCTGGTTGTAGCCGTAAGGAGGTGGAGGAAAGGGGCCCGGGTGGTGGTGTCCCATCCCGGGATGGTTATTCCCCTCGGGCCCGCCGGAATCATTCTGATTACTGCTATTATTATTATTTACCCGGGGCAGATTCCCGTTGCCGTTCTTCATGTCAGGATCCCCTCCTCCCCCAGCATTTCCAGCGTCGCTCCCGTCCTGCAGCTCCTTCTGACCGGGAGATCCGCCGTCAGGTCCCGGCTCCTTATTTTCATGCTGCTTCTCCCCCGGTACCGACTCCTCCTGCGGGTCCCGATCCGGCTTTTTGAGTTCGGATGGCGGGCTAGTGTTGAGAGTGGCGACGCTGGCGACCTGAGCGGCCATGATATCCCTCTCTCTCTCTCCCCCACTCTTTCTCTGCCTCTCTCTCTCTCAGCGCGACTCACTCACAGGCAAACTCCGAAGAACCATTGAATATAAATACAATTAGATTTCTCACAACGTACCCGCTGTCCCGGTTCATTCCCCCCGTGCCCTCCGCCCGGACCCGGTATCCGGTAATCCACCGCGACTCCGCTCAAAGTTAAAACAGAGGGGGGAAAGTTTGTGAAAGAAAAAATATATAAATACGGAGCCAGGGAGATGAATTTCACCGACACAAGTGAGTGAGTGTGTGTGTATGTGTGTGTGTATGTTGGAGGGGGGGGGCTTCTGTTACAGAACGAGAGCGCGAGCTAGAAATCAACCAAACCAGCACGAGGCTCCGCGAGACACAGCCATCTTACCGAGCTGTCGCGAGAAAACGAAAACCCGGAGCGGAGTCCGCGGCGGGAGCTGGACCCGGAGCGCGGCGACCTGCCTCATAACAACATTGTTTATACCCAAAGAAGAGCCATTATTGCGCCTCTAATGCGCATTAAACTGAGCCCATACATAAAAATGTCGACGGGCCGAGCGGCCCTGTTTGTTAGCAGGAAGCCGCGGTCAGTCTCGCACTAATTAAGTGTAGCATATAGGTGGAAAGCTAATGGAGATACACCGCAAATAGGCTGACAAAGAGAGTGGGCTTTAAATTCAAAGGTATATATGTTATAATTAATGTTATTTATTTTTACAAAACGTGCTCTTCACTAGTTCGTTTACTTGAAGGAAGTGCACAGTTACTCCGAGCTGCTGTCTATAATTTATGTCTGTGTATGCTGCATACATATTGATGCTATGTGTTGGGGTAGAAACAGAGTGCTTTATATCTTAATAGATGTGTCACTGCAAACAAGTGGCCCAAATTTCAGCGGCTTTACCTCAACAAAGATCACAAGGAGTGTGACACGTTTAACTTAATTTCAAATCTGTTTTAATAGAGCCACATGCGTTCATACACACGGCCACAGACTCGTTTTGTGGTATCACACCATCCAAATGTCCCTTCCTTTACCATGACAGTCTGCCCTGAAGTCAGCCAAAACGATTCAACCATTCAGACTACAAAGATTGCTTCATGCATGAGCTGCGTGTCCCCCTCTTTGTTGTACTGGTTTGTGCACTTTTATCTTATTAGCTCATTTAAGGAGAGGACTAAAAAAGCATTTTCTTCTGCTGGTTAATGGGTAGAAGTGACTGGCTTCGTCCTGCTGCCTCCAATGTGTCGACAGCAGCGAGTGAGAGGAGGAAAGTAGAAGAGAGCATGAAATCACAACCTGTGCATGTCTGTGCAGCCTCTCTCTCTCTGTGTGTGTGTGTGTGTGTGTGTGTGTGAAGATAGAAAAGGAAGAAGGATGGGGGATGGACTGAGCCAGTCACAGAGCAGGAAGTGAAGATACAAAAAGAGAAACAGCGGTGGTGGGAAAGTGACAGTGTACGGGCCGCTCACATGTTGCCTGCTAAAAGTGAAATCTCACACGACAATGAGAGGAGATTTGGAGAAAGAATAAAAAAGCGCTCCGTGCAGTTAACAGGAGCAGACATCCAGAGTCTCTCTCTCTCTCTGCCTCCCCCCGCACCCCCCTTTCTTCGTGCTCTCTGCCTGCCTGCCTCGCGCTCTCCTAGCAGCAGCAGCAGCAGCCTTTGTGTTGCCTTCATGTGCGTTCGGAAATGTTGCAATCACGCCCTGGGTCAGAAATGAACGACTAGTTCAGCCTAAAAGAAAAATACTTTGTGTCGAGGGGGGCTCTGAAATGTCCCACTCCAGCTTACTTTAGTTTTCGATGTGATTTATTAGAGTCCTCGCGGTGTGGGATTCATATACATCAAAACACATGAAAGACAGAACACAGTGGTGTAGGGTAAAATGTAACATGTAATAGATTGTAGGGACATTGATCTACATCAGCAATAAACGATGTTAGTAAAGAATATAATTTTCAATAGAAATCTACGGTTTAATAAAGCAGTATCATAACAACTGACATGTTCATGTGAGAGTTTATAGTGACAATATGGGCCAGTAGTAAAAATATTAACTATTCATCCCGTTTATGAATTAGAGGAAATGGAAATGTATATGAGTTCATGTTTGTTCATATGGAAAGACAGTTTGCTTTTTAACAATGCACAATCACGCTTGTAGTATGTTTGTGATATACTTCTTTTCTGCTTTAAATTCCCTGACGGAGCTGTGGGGTGCACAAAAAGACTAAGCATGGAGCTGAGAAAACTAATGGTGACTTATGTAATGGCGCAAAGTGTGTTATTTCCAACCAGAAAGCACTCGCATGCTGCGACACTGTGCGTTCACGAGCCTCGGGTGGAGCGCGTGAAGGCAGCACCGCCGCTTGCAAAAGCAGCAGAACTTTGCTATGTGAATGTGGGGGATGGGAAGCAGCAGCAGCTCCCTGCTCTGCTCAGCCCTTTCTCTCTACAATGCGGGGCTTTCTGCTCACATTGCTCACTCTGCCCGTGGAAAAGAGATCCTCTTTTACTTGAAGTTTTACTTGGAAACCAACAAAAAATATCCACATGTATTTTAAAGCTGCAAAGGCAGCTTTTGTATGTTTAATAAAGGAGAGTATGCAGGGTGGAGGGGGTCAGCTCAGCTGCTGTCTGCTTATATAGGCTAAGGGAGGAGTGTGAGTGTGTGTGTGTGTTAGCAGAAAGCGCAGAGACTAGGCAGTAAGGGAGGAGGGGGTAGGGAGCTTCTTTTTCTTTTTAGCATAAACTTGCTGTTTATTATCAAGGGGTGCAGTCTTTCTTCTTCTCCCTGTCATATTTTTTAAAAAGAGCCCCACAATCTGCTTTCTATGCTCTGTTTTCCACGGTCTTATTTTAGAAGTGGCTTCAAAATGCGCTGTATTTCCAGCGCTCACCTTGAAAAATATTTATCAGTTGCTCTGCCGTCGGTGTGGCTCTGTGTAGCTGCAAAGTGACTTAAAAGCACTAAGATCATATGGTATGTTAAATCTCTGTGGGAGAGCAACAACATGATGCTAAAGACCTCCTGTGCAGCTAAGAGTGTCATGCATTTATTTATGTGATTCTTGTTTTACAAGGATGTGGTGTTTGCTAAAATGCCATGCTGCCTGTCCAGACAAGCTCAACAGCAAGCAGAAGGACCTCCTTAGCACAGAATTAATAGAGACACTATGATTGTTGAAATTGATATGACTGAGGAAGTCTTTGACTCTGAAACAGAGGCTGAATCAGAAAAAAAGTAGTTTGTGGTCAATATTACAATTGTTGTTCATATGCAGTCATTGTACTATCAGTGTGACCACCCACAGACGAAGAATGACTTGACGAAAAGGTGTTACCATGAAAAACCTCTCTGTCTCTCTCCCTTTCTGTCATAATCCTGTCTGGCTCTTATAGAATAAGATTCACACTTCCCACACAATCTCATAGTATTGTGCCCCATGTCTGTCTTCTGTCTAATTGAGACTCGCTTCAACAATAGAGGAAAATGTGAACTTATTTTCAGCTTGTGTGCACTAATGCTGCCTGGGCTCTGTCACATTTGTCTCTCTGCACTGACTGTTGATTGTGTGTGTGTGTGTGTGTGTGTGTGTTGAGGGAGAGGCAGAGGCAATGGCGGGAGGGTCACGTGACATCCGCCCCACCACCACCACCACCCTCATCTGTCCCAGGGTGATGATTTAAGAGTGTTTACTTGTGCCCCACTACCGCCTCCCTGCGAGGATGACCATGATGCATCACCTTCGGCCCGATGGCTTCCCCCGGCTGTCACCAAGGCAGCAGCTTGGACTCCATCCAGCAGGCCCTTTTCTCTTGTAATCATTATTAAACTGATATTGGGGGTCGATTAGAGAAAGGAAGAAAAAGAAAGTCACAATAAAAGCTGTGGTGAAAAGCTGCGTTTTAAGATGCAAAGACTTCGGAGGAGTTCATTATTCATGTCATCAAAATCTAGTTATAAATGCAAAACACAAATTTCAGTGGACAGGCTGGAGCCATAAATATTTTACTAACTTAGCTCTGCCAAAATATTCTATTTCTGTTAATATATGTAAGCCTTTGATATTTTTAAATATGCATTTTTAATGTTGTAACTTTCTTCAATTAATCTCAGCTTTTAACAGTAAAAGTGTCACTCTTGTTGAGCGAGTTAACTGATGACTGATCATTCAGGAGTTTTTCTTTTATTTTAATCCCTTGGGATCCAGTCTGGGAATGGAGCCATACAATCACCAAGACAACCCAATAATGTGGCGTGGAATTTCCTAACAAGAGTGGAGTTCAATTCAGACGCACACACAGGCGCACACACACATGCGGATGCACGCTACACACCCACATGGCCAAACACGGCTCATACCTGACAATAATGCACACACCAGGACTTTATGGCCATCAAGTCTGTAGTTGACGCATACCTGTGCCAAACACCAGTAGCAGTCCTACAGTGAGACCACACACACACACACACATCCAATCACAATCACAACAGTTGGGCCCCGGCCAGATGGTTGCCAAGCAGCAGTTCAACGCATAGTCTGGAGTGTGTAGAGGAAGGAAGTGCCACTTTGCGAAGTGCAATGGGCATCCGGCTCATTCCCAGACGCCGTGCGAGCGTGTGTGGGACCTGCCGTTCAAACTTACACCTGACAAACACACACCCACCACTTTGTAAACAGTGCAGGAATAAGGAATGTGCAATAAAAAAGCCCCGCGTGGTTTCCTCCATGGCTCCTTAATAAATGTGGGCAATCAGTTTCATATTGGCTTTAAAAGAACCATGGCCTGTCCTCGCAGCCCGGCCCTCAGTATACGTTTAATCCAAACATACAGCTTTGATAGATGTAAGGATATGAAAAGGCACTTGTGGAATTATTTCGCCGCTTTATAAGGTCATATTTCAGATTAATCTCTCGGCCATTGTTCTTACCTGATGTGATCAAATGGGATCAAACTTTTCAGGAGCCACAGC
>JBAJHX010000040.1:3095523-3109292 GCA_037176925.1 Amniataba percoides | reverse complement strand
ATATTTCAGATTAATCTCTCGGCCATTGTTCTTACCTGATGTGATCAAATGGGATCAAACTTTTCAGGAGCCACAGCTCACCCTGAACTGCTTAGCAGACATTCAATCAGCTGCTCCTCTCTCCTTGTATTATTCTCTCCAAAGCAGCGAAAGCCTCTCTGTTCCTCAGGTGAAAATAGACTGAGGGGACCTCAATGCCCCATGACGGGCTTTAGAATCAAAGCTGATAGGACACATTCAGGTTACACTGGAGCGCTGTTATCTACCTTTTTTGGTGTGTGTGGGGTGATAACCTGCTAGGGGGCCTTTTTTTGGAAAATCTCTGAATTCATAAAGTCCACACAGTCACATAGTCAGATGGGCACCAGCGCTGAATTCTAAACACTCCATTTTCTCGCAGTGTGTTCAAGTGAAGTGAAAGAAGGACCCCCCCCCATCTCAACAAAGCCGGGCAAGGTTAAGAGCACTCAAAATTACGGTGTCCACCCTGCAAGGACAGAGAAGTGCTCACTCTCCTTTCAGCGGGGATGAAAAGAAACCGTGCAGGGAATCATCTCTGTAGTAAGGGAACTCATCACTGCGAGCATACTGGGAACTGCTCCATTTTGGGTCACAGAGCCCAGTATGTGAGCCTTTCCTCCGCTGACAAACAGTCCCATCCCTGTAAATCACACAGAGCATCCTCTCAGCGCTTCAGCTGCAAGGCCGGGCTAAAATAAAGAGGAGGAAAGGACCGTACAGTGGACTTAGAAGGAGAAACACAACATGGCTCCTCAGAAAATAATGTACTCTTTGGATTTACAGCTGCAAATCATTTAATGATAGTGATAGAAATGCTTAGATATACTCTTATAATCCCTGTGGAAGTCTTTAGGGCTCACACCAGGAAAAATGGAAAGTGAACTTAACATAACATTGGGTACTAGCTGGTAGGCTAATGGCTAACACTAGCAAGCTTGCATTGTTAGCTCCCTGTGGGCAGTTTGCTCTTTTATTTTCATAAAGAAATACTGAGGAGGGGGAAAGGCTGTTTGAGCTTGCTATCCTGCTAACTGGTGGTTAGCTGGACTGGTTGCTGATGTAACAGTAAGTTATCTGTTTAAAAGATGTATTTATACTAAATATCTATTTTTTTGGAGCTGTTTATATTCTCATAGATGAGGGTTAAGTAAATAATTCACACAGCTGGACTACAACAGCCTCGGTGTGAATGTGAATAAGAAAAAAGATGTGTAATGTAAGAGAAATAGTGGAAATCACCCAATAAATCTTTCAAACTCAGTTCATTATTGTAGAAATTTAATTTTGACTGCTTTTCATGACAGTCTTTGTCTGTCAATCAAGACAAAGAGCCAATCACACGAGTGGTCCTGCCCTGCTTGTCTTGACTGACAGACAAAGGGTTTCACGGAAGATAAAAAATAAGAAAACATCAGGAAAATTGGCATTATGAAACAAGCCTTGGGAAAAGAACATATAGAAGTAATGGTTACTTTTATTATTTGTTGTTTTTATTCAGGTTTTACATAATTGATTTCATTTTGTATTTTTTAACATCTACATAAACTTTGTTTAATGTTCATGAACAATAAAACTTTAATAAATAACTTTTGTCACTGAACATCACTAGTCATTACATGCATTATGTTTTTCAGACTGATTAAGTGAAAATATTTTGATGTTTATGAAGCTGCCTACCTTTTTATGTGTGGGTGACAGATTGGGCCTTTAGATTCTGCTCATGCAGATCATTCAAGACAGAAAGATAGAATAAGCTATGAATATTTAAAACTATAATTGAACCAAATGTGCATATTTGAATTAGTGATTCAGAAGCCATAGGTTTGCAATCAATGGTGGCAGTCAGGGGACCTGCGCTTATTTTGAGGTGAAATAGCTAACTGTAATGCAGACATGATGAACAGCAGAGTGGGCTGGCAGAGAGATGGGTGAAATTGACATGTTGAAGACGGAGTGATTAAGTTACCTGTTACAGAGCAGCCCCTGAGCATATATCAATATGAACTGTGGCAGGCTGAGAAGATGAATTGGACGCGAATGAATGGATGTGAAAAAAAGAATTGCAAGCAGCTGTACTTATCCAACACGGAAAATAGAGTCTATGTAGAAACCAAAGGAGCATTTTATGGAGAAACCATTTTCTGTGTGTAATATCACTATGTTGATACAAGGCATTATATTGAAAAACGGCAGATGTAATTCACTCCCTGGGCCCCTGAGATGCTCAAGAGACCAATCTTCTCATATATTGAAATTGGATGTATTTCAGCTGTTACCAGCTGAATCATTTTCTTGTCCCACTCTTTTAGCCTATTGTTTACAGATGCGCCTTTTGTTGTGCCTGAACTCTTCCCTCTTATGGGGGCTGATGTTTGTGCTGTTTCAAGCATGAGTGCCTTAACTTACAAAGGGCAACGATGAAGCGGAATTGAAAAAACACAGGAATACATTAGCATAGCAGTTTGATATGAGTTAGGTGGCGGAGTCGATGTTGAAACAGCAAGCCAGTTGGGTATGAAACGGGGGGAGAACTCAAACAGAGGCTGTGAGGGGAAAAAGGGGAACAAACTTTGGGACATAAAACATATTCTTTGTAAGGTGACAACATTGTGCAGCTATATGGCTATGATGACGCTTCAAGGGCCCCTCTGTTGTGATGGGAATTGTCCACATGCAGAGCGGCACACTTCAGGACTGACCTTTTGCATCCACGCTAGGACAGCGGGTGGGGGGTGGTGAAGGGGGTCCAACACCACCCACCAGTCAACTGTGAAAACAAAACTTTATCTTGACTCTGCGGGGAGGCTGCAGGATAGGGGACTACAAGGCTTTGAGGGCAGACTATTCTCTGGGGCTGATTACTGGCCTGAGGGCTGCAGGGCAAAGTTGAAGATAGGGGTGGTACCGGCTGGGGGTCTGATTTCAAATCTTTGCATTGAAATGCTGATGAAAGAAGGGACATTCAGCTGTAATTGCTCTTTTTCTGTAATTCTGGGCGACACACCTCCAAGCTGAATACCGAGAAAACAAACCATGAACGCTGATGTGCTGCAGCTGCCACCTTTTTTCTCCACGCACGGAGAGGAAGGAGGATGCTGAGATTAACGAACAAAATCTACTATAATGTGTGACAATAAAGAAAAACGAGGCTGTGCATATGACTTTCCAGTTTTTCTCCATCTGTTGCCAGTCGAGTTGATAAAACATAATCCACGGTTTCCTCTGAATATGATATGAGAGCTTACAATTTGGAACGCATCATTTGGATCATTTAGGATTTGGATCAGGTTCACATTTGAAGAGGGTATTTGAACCAGAACCTTAAGAGACACTGCTGGGCACAGCTCTTGCCAAATAGGGCATTTATAAAAGGTTGGCACAGGCCCTACAGAGTGAAGGCTGGCAAAGGCATGATGCCCACATCATAGTGCCAACCAAGGGTTTTGTTTGGCATGTGTCTCTGTAGTATGGCTTGTCTCCTCCAGACAACTGGCCCAAACACAACTTAGCATTAGGTTACAGAAGCATTACAAACTGAAAGTGATTCATTAAAAAGCTCTCAGTCTCTGCGTGTGATGAGAGGTGCAACACTGAGGTTTAGTTCAAAACATACAGCGAAGGTACACCCTACTGTGGACATGTTCCATATGTGCTCCAGCCTCTGTCATTCTCAGCTGTGTGTTTGGATCGGATTAATAACAGCTTTTGTTGTATGGATTTATAACATCAGTGAATAAAAAAAACAACAACCCTCAAATTAAATATACAATATCTTCTCAATTATAAATCCAGTGTGACAATGTCTTTGCCATTAACCTTCTTACCAACAGATTTGGCTGAATGCCTCTCCAGGAGATTTTGATATCCCTCGTTTGATAGCAGCAGGCGCCACATACGCAATCCTCGCTGAGACTGTCACAATAAAAAGGACTCTAGGAACATAGTCAGGGACAACAGCAACGTTTAATTTCAGGCACCGAGGAGAGCAATTTCTGTCCTGCAACTGTACAAATCAAGACAGCAGGCAAAGAGGGGGAAAATATAGCTAAAGTAATTTATTCTGCCTCATTTTAACCTGCTAGAGAGGCCTATTTTAAGAGAAAATAAAAAAAGAGGGAGGAGGTGCTGAAGACAATGCATTTTAAAGGAGGCTCTTCCCCCAGTGTGCCTTTATCTGTCAGTCAAACCCAGCAACGTAAACACATATTAAGGGGGAAGACAGAGGGGTTACCATAGCCACAGTTTTAAATGGCACTGTCGTGCTGTACACAGTACCCCCACCCCCCTTTTTCCCCTTTGCAATGCTGTTTATTTGCTGTTGTGTTGGAAGAATTCAGGTTGTGCAGAAAGCACTGATAGGGAGGCACTGGGAGGCTCGGCACACGCTATTTCCACTGCAAGGGAAAGAGGAGAGAGACAGAAGAGGGCCCGGCAGACTGAGAGAAAAAAACATACAAGGCCGGTTATGCAGAAACACAGATTTAATGTAAGGCTTGGCTCTGTTATAAGCAGCGGAGAGAGGAAAAAGCTGGTCTGGACTGGCAGGAAGAGGGAGACAGAGAGGAGGGGAGAGGAAGCAGTCTCATCAAGCGGCCTAAGGGATGCCTGTTAGACCGCTGATGAAGCGCTCACTTCGTCGACCGCACCGTCTCCCTGGGACTGACTTCTCAGCGAGGACAGCACCCCCGCCGCTCCTGCCCCCTCTTTGGATAAACAGTGCTATAATACACTGAATTAACAACACAAGCCCTGGGGAAATCAGGTCTCTCTACAATAAATTCCACCCCCCCCCCAATACCCACACCCACTATCCATGATTTTTATGGTTTCAAGCTCAATAACACATTTATTATTAAATCATGTTTACTGGAATCACGTGCATGTCCTTGTCTTGGCTGTATGGCTATTGGGCTGGGATTTCAAATGTGCCCCCCCCCCTTCCTTTTGGGTGAATTCATTACATTACATGATATTTCATAAGCAGTTATTGATTGTAGCTTTGGGCTACAAAAATTCAGCACAGCCTTTGCTTTTTGAATCAGCGCAGATAAATTAAAGCTCTAAATGTACGTAAAAACAGCGCTCGGTTAATGTCACCTGCTCAAATGTATCACCTCTGGATGCTCTGTTCATTGGCCGCCTGTGCAGCCCTGCGTCTGCCTTGCAGGTCTTTGCTTGGGCAATACATAAAACATCAAGCGTGTAAGCAAGTAACACTGTTCATCGGCACAATGCGTGGTGTGAAAAAGGGATACGAGTCTCGCTGAGCCACATTAAAGCGCTCTCCAAAACCTCTGATTCTGTTTGTTCTGTCGTCTCTGCTGGAGACCAGGTAGGAACCCCTTCACTGTGGCTTCTCACCCGCCGCTTAATCTCACCCACAATCACATTCAGTGACAGGCGCACAAAGCCGTCCGGCGAGCCCAACAAGGCTCTGCTATTATGTAACCACTGACAGCTGGGCTTTCAAGGGATGGGTGAACCCCCATCCGTGTGGCAGCACTTTGTGTCAACCAGACGTGACAGTCAAGAAAGGGCCTGGGTAGAGAAAGGGTATTATCAGGCCAGGCAGAGGCACATGGCCCTGGTAACAAATGCGCTGAGTGATGGAGTCCACGTCAAAAGAGCGGCACCGTCCACGACACTAACATTTTCCTCCAGATCCTTTATCAAATGTCATGTAACATGCTGCATCTGTGTGACACTTGATAACAAGCGCTGGGCTGAATTAAAATGTAATATCTACAAAAAAGAAAACCTAAACGAAAATACATATATGTTTTTGGCTGCGGCGTCATAAATCACCCCAGGGATTCTCTGTGATGCAGAAATGGATGAGAGGATTTTATCTCTTTTAAGTGCACCCAAAAAATGTTCTTGGTGGCATTTCAACCGAATGCACCTCAATGCAGATTCCTGTGTCTTCTAAAAAAAAAAAAAAAAGGAGGGCACATGTGCAGAGGTTTGAAGCCTCCTTGCTCCAAAGGGGGTGATTTCTCCCCATTGTTTTTCTTAATGTGCAGTTCCTTTGAAACGGTGGCACATGACTCTGAACACAGACGCACCCAAATGTTTGATTAAACTGTGCATCGCCTCCCTTTAGGCCGACATCTCCGACGGGTCTTTGATGCTCTGAACACATAGCGGAGCCAAAGGACCCAGAATAGCAGGGGGATAATCGACAGACGGTGTGTTGATTTTGCCACCCTTTCCAAATAATTCCCTGTTGTTCCAGGGAAAAGTCGCTGTCAGTGGCGGCATTCCAGGGCAGACAGACCGGAGAGATTGTGCGTGATGAGGGCCGCCGTCGAGATACAGTAGATCTAAACACGTCTGTGGTCACACAGACATGGCCTTCAACACGCTCCTTAGTCAAACTGGCTCTGGTTTTGTCTTACGCCTGTCTGACAGCTCGCCATGCATATAAACCCGTTCATAACATGCAAAAAGACTACTTCATATGAAAGTAAAATACTGCAGCAGAAGCACATTCAAATGAAGTGCAAAGGAGAATATTGAAACATAGACAAATTTCAGTACCAAGTGTCAAGGAAAAGGATGTGTGAAGTTTTTAAGCAAATAATATGATATAAATTGTTTGGTACACAAATGTGAACAAAGCACAGCATGAACTGAAGGAAATAAGAGTAAAAGGCAGCAGGTGTCTGTGAGGACTCATTTAATCATGTGTGTCTGTAGTGCACAGTTACATCTCTTTGATGGGAAACCAGCCTGGTGGTCTCTGGACTGCATGGGGACTAACCTGCCAACCTTCTCCATGTTTCAACATGTCTGCGTGGTGCAGAGGCTTCACAGGCCGGCTAATTCAGACGAGAAAAACACCCCTCGCTTCATTTGCGTGGACTGCTGAATGACCTTGGGGCCCGTTCTGGACACAGCCATGTCAAAGTTTACCTTCCACCACCAGTGTGACCAGTTTCCCTCAAAGTGTAGCTGCTGTCTGGCCTCTCATGTTGAGCCACAGATAGTCAAGTCTAGATAGAGGTCATAGTACAGCAACCGCTCCCTCCACCGCACAGCCACTTCACCAGCACATGGAGGCCTGAAACACTGACAATGTGCCAAAATATCTCAGATTTTACCTTCACAACGTGGTGTACCACGTTTGTTCGCCCGCGTGCAGCACCGGTGCACTTTCTTACTCGATTTCGTTACTTTTAAAACGTGTTTTTGTTCGAGATTATCATCAGACTCCGGTCCGGGCTTTCCACCGAGCCGCGGCTTCAATTTACTGTGTGTGCTTTCAGCGCCGCACCACTCACTGGCAACCTTAAGGATTCCTCCGCGGTTCACTTGTGTGTGCGTGTATGTGACTCTTGTTTCACAGCACTAAACGACGCGCGGCGGGACTCAAAACGCCGCGCAGAGCAGCCTGTAATATCTCATTTTGACGCTCTTTTCAAGAGACAGCGAGTGCGGTGCGTCGCAGCGCCCGCGGGCCATGTTTGGGGAACTTGGCGCACTATTTCGCCCCAGCTGTCCTGTCTTTCTAACGCATACAATACATTCCTGTGTCGCTCCGCGCAGTGACAAGGCCCTGCCTGCCTGCTGTTCCTGTAAACTCCCGCCTTGACTAAGAGAGAGAGAAAGAGAGAGAGAGAGAGAGAGAGTGGAAAAGCCCTATAAAACAAGCAGTCCCACAGCACCCACACTGGAGTTCATATTCCATTATAGAGCACGCATCAAGTTTGCTGCCTATAATGAACACGGTAATCACACAATAAAATAATGACTCACACACACACGCACACACCGGGCTGCAGAAATATCAATTTACTCAACAAAACTGCCCACATAACAAATTATTCAGCATTCATTGTCCCCTGCATTAAGTGCTAACAGACAACAAATGAACAGCACACTCCAGTGTGTGTAATCAAAGCCACCTCTGTGGGTATTAACAGGGATGTGTGGATTTTCACAACCTTATGATTAGGAGACATAATGTAATATAGCAGAAATCCAATAGAATGTATTTTAATTCTCATTTTACACTGTTGGTATGTCCTTCAGCTGACATTTAAAGCTGAACTGTAGCTATTTGGTGTTTAAATCATCTAATTTCTGAACATTTTGATCAAATTTGGTATTTTAACCCTGAATATCGGAGGTAAGTAAAACAAGGCTCTCCAATAAAAAAGAATCAGTCCATAATATTCCTATCATATCCCTGTGGGGACTTTAAAGTACATCTGTTGCACTTTGTCTGGGTCTGTAGTGCCTTTGTCTTATATTTTATCATGTCACTAAAATTCTGCCATCACAAAGGGTTTATAGCTGGTTTCGCTGCCATGCGACCCTGAATTTGTTGCAGCTTTACTTTTTTATCTGTTTTCCAACCAAAGCAGCTCCCTATCGTCTTCGCATCTTGACCATCAATTCATCTCAGAGCAGGTCCTGAGCGGTGCGATGTGGTTGTGTGATGACCGATGCGTTCGCAGCGATATTGCGTGCAAAACCAGATTCCACCGGCCCTAAGTGACAGTTTATAGTCTTTGATTTGGCTTGGTTGGAGATTGCCAGGCAACAAAACTACCCTGAGTCCTGAATGAAACAGCCATCTGTTCCGTCGCCCGGTAAAACTGAATTCATTTGACACAGGGCCTAATCCTGGAATTCAGCTGGAGATTGATTTTTTAGACCAGAATAACAAAAAAAAGTAGGTTACATCAAAGAGCAAGAGGGACCACGGTGAGACTTCATATTAAAGCACGCTGACAGTATTGCTCCGCCACATCTTCAGCGCACTCAACACAATATGTTGCAAAAGCACACTTCGATAACGGCAGGATGGATGAAAGTTTGAGATGACAAATGAAAAACAAAGGAGAGGCCATTGTTTGTGCTGACTGTAAAGCAGGTCAGAGCATACTAATCCCCTTGTCTGGGCTGTTACCCACTGAATGCTGGCTACTGCTCGCCGTTCATATAGACGTGACTATTTAGAGCCAGCAGATAAAACTGTGAAGGACTAGCACACGTTAGACAACAAATCAAAGTAGAGCCAAGGCTAAGAGCCGACATGTGATCCCAGCTTCAAGTTGATTCAGGTGAGTCGGCTTCAGCTGACCTTTTCCCCTGCAGATTACCCTACTGCCCTTGACCCACAGAGCAGCGAGGGCACGGACCTTTGGCTTGGACGACAGCGTCTCCTTCCAGTGTCCTCCGGCTTTATCCGCCCCTGCTTCATGCCTGTTAAACCTATATGGATTGTTTTACCCTCCGATCCACGGGGGCCACACAATAGCCATTGAGAGTGAGAGGTCAGAGGCTCACCACTGCGACCCGAGCGAGGGGGCTTTTGTATGGAGCACAAGCTTGTATCCCATTCTCCACCCCGGCTCAAGTCATGTAGCCGGGCACAAGACACACTTCTGGGCTCACACTAAATCAGCTTCATAAAGGCTGCAGAGACAAAGGACACTGAGCTGATCATCCGGCTGCTGTTGTTTCCCTTCCCACACAGTTGTAGGGTTAACTTGGGTGGATCATGGCACACTTTTCCCCCCCTCTCCATGATATTAAACCTGTGCTGAGGGAGCGGGGCTGACACTGACAAATCTACTAATACTGCCATGGTGTCAGACACACTTCCAGGCTATCTCTCTGTCACAGCTGGTGAAAGTGCCCGATAACCTACATGCTCCCTTTTCGTCTCAGATGTTGTCTGGTGCTCATGCGGGTCACAAGGTGTAGCGGTGGCAGCCAGCCCTGCGCTGTGATTATGACACCTTTGGTTTACCTGCCAAATAAATAATGACTTAAGTGCTGTCCTTCTCTCGGCTGCAGAAATCGAGAGCTGATGCCGAGCTGTTGTGTTCAGATGGGAAAACCAGCAGAGTTAAGTTTGATTTCCTCATTTCCTTTCATTCCTCTTAATAAGATCGCTTTGAAGGAAAAGATAATGGGGAAAGAGGGTCAGGGGGAGAGGGGCAGCTGCTATTTTCAGTGCTGTGCTGTACTGCAATAAGCTCAATTTTTCTCCTTTTCCATTATTTAGCCGGGCTATTCTTGATTTGCAAACTGCTTTGACAGCAAAACAAGAGTGTCTGTCTCAATCAGAGGAGCGATGATGGTCTATGAGCAGCGAACAGAACAAACAGCTCGCTCTTTTATGCCAGTAATTAAACCAGCAGTGGGTGGACGAGTGTGGGAAAGAACCAGAGGGGATATGAGAGGGCTGGTTCAGGATTGCCACCTAGTGGTGTGACAAGCACAATGCAGGGGGAGACTTGCAAGGCGCTTTGTTTTATGGCTTCTTCTGTAGTTACAGTATGCACTGAGCAGAACCAGCCATTTATATTGTGCACGGTGGAGCCAGAGTTCCCAGTCACCTTTCCTGAACCCAGCACTCGCTCCGCTCCGCCACGTGAAAGCACCCAGTGGCAGGATCTCCAGGATCTATCATCTCCTCACACTATGAATGGCAAAAATAATTGAATAGGGTGACCCACACTTGGCAGCTGAAGTGGAGGATGGATTCTGATCCCTGTAATAAGTAGGGCTCAATAAGCACTGCAGGAAGCCCCAGCTCGGCTCCAGCAGGAGAATGACTGGGTCAGATTAAGGTTGAGGAGTTTAATTATGAACAAGGAAATGAAGTTCTCCAAAGCTCTGGCTCATGGGATAATTTTAGCCGAGAGACGGCAGCGGGTGTCTCGGCTCGTCTTCTCTCTGTCTGCGTGCTATAGCTGAAGCATCTTCTGCCACTTCACAATCAGAAGCCTCCTGAGGGATGAGGAGAGGGGGTGAGATGAGGGGGAAGAAAAAAGGAGGGAGGGAGGAGGGAGGCTAGGAGAAGGAGACAGGGATGAAGTGCCACTTAGGATATTGCTTCAAGGACTGCTCTCCTTGTTAAACTCATTGCTGTGGGCATAAATAATACCAGGCGTCAGATGATTTATTGACACGCGCTCCCTCTCCTCCTTCTTCCTGCCTAACAAGCCTGTGGACAAATGAATTGTCGAACTGGAGGAATTTTGCCTTGATTTACTCTCAGTTCCCAGTGCCGGTGGGAAATCGTAGGGGAAAGAGCTGAGTGCGTCAGTGTGTGTTTGTGTGTGTGTGAGAGAGAGGGACGCAGAGAGTGTGTGGTAGACTTAGAATTAGAGTGCTAGAAGTTTGAGAAGCGTGATGATTTGTTCACTAGAAGCCAAAAATACAAAACTTCTTAGACTATTAAGTGTTCATTTGGTAAAACTTCATTCTTTGAAAAGTCTTACAGTGGAACCAGCTTTACACATAACGTTTTATTTGTGGTGGTGACCATATTTCAGCCTGTGAAAACAGTGGTATGATGTCTTGTGGGTCTCTAGAGGATCTTTGTCAAGCCTGAGAAATAAACCCCCAGATGATGTCACCAACTTGGGCTTGGAGACCACACATTTATAGCAGAAAGCTTATGTAACAAATTGGGAGCTCTGAGTTAGAAACACATTGGCGTTAACCAAATAATTTGTCACATCATGAGAAATGTATGTCCCCCAACTTTTATACATATAAGTGTCCTTTGACCTTTATTTTCAGCTATGTCTTCATGTGAAGTTAACCACACCCTCTAGAGAGATTCCTTCAGGTTGCACTAATCAACACTTTTATATTAACAGTGGATCTAATGACTGTGTCACACAACCACCTGACCCGTCGCTCAATTTGCAGTTCCTCACAGATAAATAAAAAAAGTGTTTTAGCCTATTTTAACTGGCTGTTTTGGTTTCTGGCAATCTGATCAACACTGCTCCCATCAGTCAGCTGTTATCAGCCCATCTGTGAAACAGCTGCCCGATGGAAAGTTGAAAACTGCTGTAATCTACCAGCCCAAAATGGCTGACAGCATCGCCACATAACATTTAGCTGCTCTGTTTCTCAGGATTTGGGAAGCTAAAACTGAGCGAGGTAAGTGATTACTGGACTCACTTTGTATGATATTTGTGTACCATATTTAAGTTTAGTTTATCATGAACAAAATAGTTTCAGGTGTTCAATCAACAGTTTTATAGACATCTATTATATAATGGTGTTCTGTGGGGAAAATGATTTTACTGATTATTATTATTACTGATTTTTTTGTTACTGGAGCTCTTGTACTGGCCTCTGGGACAAACTGGCGGCGTCATATTCAGATTTCATAACACAATCACGGGTCAGTCTAGATATACAGCAACGTTTATTATGTCCTATTCTGTTATTTGTAGTGGTTCATTAACAAACAAACAAAAAGTGGAAACTATGACGTGTATAGCCCTTAAATTAACTGAATGAGATAGAATCAGTGTTAATATGAACCTTTGACCTTTAAGTGAGATGTAAATGATTGTGACATTAGTTGATCTCTTTAAAATGACTGTAAAATGTTCAAAGCTTTTTACTTCTGTTTTTGCCATCTTGTCTCAAAAACAGAAGTGGAAAGAATAGATGCTTTAGCGCTCAAGATGTTTCCTCTCCTTTAAGTAGCTTAAAGTAGTAAACGCACATCACTGTTCCAGTCCAACATGACAGTTCTTTGGGTCGCAGTCAGAGAGGAAAACAGTCCCTCTTTTATTCTTATTTACGCTGTAATTGCGAGGTAAGATGGAGAGAAGAAGAAGAGGAATTCCTCTGTGAGAGACAAAGGGAGCTCTGTGAGGGAAGAGACTAATCTTGAACAAATATTGGGGAACTGCTCTTAAAAGCCCTCTTCAGAACTTCCTCAGATGTCTTCCTCCCCCGTGATGCTGCTGCTGTGAATCCGGGCCTGACTGCTGCAGGCCGGCCTGGAGCTGGCGGCAGACAACATCAGCTAAACGAACGAGAGAGAGCAGATGAAGAGGAATGATTGTCGACTGCTCTTTGCCGCGACGCTGTGCCTCGCCCGCTGAAGATAATAATTGTACATCTCATAAGCTGTCAGCGCCGTGTGCTCACATGTAATTTCTTTGTCTCCCTTACTCCTCCCTCTCTCTCTCTCTTTTTCTCTCTTGGTTTTTCTCCTTCTTCTCCATCCTCCCTTCCTTCCTCGCGGTGTCAGTCCCCTCTGTGGGTAGGAGGGTGGCACGTTAGGACTGATTCGCTCTGACAATGAGCTACTCGCACTAATTTACTCATTTATGCTAATATGATTGACATTTCATTTCAGCACACTCCCCTCCCCTGCCACTGATAGGGTTGGTCGAGGCAGCCAGTAATCACTGACAGGCCCATTAAAACGAGATTGCATGCAATTATCTCGCTAATTCAGAGGGTTCTTTTAATTTGGCAGCATAAAATTGTCAATCTTGGAAGTGTAATCGGCCTCATTCCCATTTGAGGCCAGGACTAAAAATAAATAAGAGCGGTGTGTGTTTCGCTTTTCTGCGCTCTAATGACAAAAGAGATGCAGAGGCAGCAAATGAAACCGATGGAGACCCTCATCTGTTGTCCGTCCGTGCTGACAGGCATCAGGATGATACATGGAGTGCAGGAAATTAATATTGTTTTTACTGTCGCATCACTTCTATTGCTGTGAAGCCATTTGGATAAAAGGATTCATTTGTTCCATTTTGCATTGTATGTTCACCATGACAGACCGATCCATATGCAGTAAGTGTCCCCCATGTAACATATATGTGATATAATGAAATGCAATGATTACCAAAGGAATCTGGGAGGCTGCAGGATACTGATTCAAGATTCTTCAAGATTCAAGAATTTATTGTCATTACACAACAATTACATCAGCAATCATTAGTAATGAAATTCTTAAATCCCAG
>JBAJHX010000040.1:3081667-3095423 GCA_037176925.1 Amniataba percoides | reverse complement strand
AATAGAAAAATATATACAACAAAATAAGGTAACAGTGGTGGTGCTTAATGTGATTGTGCTATAAAGTGGTGGTGCTGCAGAGTAAAACAGAGTATCACTCTCTATGTGCTCAAAAGTACGTGGACACCTGAACACCCTCACAGCCACGGTGTTAATCTGCTGCTGTAACAGCTCTCTGAGGAGGCTGTCTGTGGACCTGGCTGCTGTACCGGCTCATCCTGAAGCTGTTGGATGGAGTCTGTGAAATTTTGGACTTGAAAAGGTAAAACTCACCTTCTGAAATATGTTACGGATGGACATGGTCATGATGAGTATGCTAGCACAGGCTGTAGTTTTAGCCTACTTGATTTGCATCTGATCTGAACATATGATAACATTTGATTATAACAGTCTTGCTTTATTTTGCGTTGCGTCATTCAGCAAAGCAAACAACAAGAATGAAGCTGGCACTGATTTAACCTGCAAAGTCTTTCCATACATTTTTTAAGGTCTGCACTCATCAACATGACACCAAAATTATTTAGTGTTATTTCTCTGATACTTTCTTTGTAAGCAGCATAATTTTTTTGTTACTATTTTATTTAAAATTTTTCAATTTTGGTTGGATATTGATGTATTTATGGAGTATAAATATTACACAGACTTCACAAAAATATATTCAAGTTTTAGAATTAAAAAATCTAAATTTAAAAGTCACATTGCTGATAAAACATCTCCAAATGAATCGCAAATAAGAGTAAAACCTCTCTAAAAGGATTTTAAAATGAACAATATGCCTGTCTCCGCCCGGCTGTTCCTGCTGTGGGCACTGTGTGTGTATTAATCATGTATCACTTAAGAGTTGCTGGTAAATGTTATACTTACTTGTAAGTAGCTGTATAAATGGGTCATATTCTGTATTTATGGGAATACATATTTTCTCCAAAGTTGGCTTGTTAGAGTGTTCAAAAGTGTAATTTGCAAAAGTCTGACTGATATTTGCCCAGGGCTCTCTGCAGGCCAGCCGAGTCTGGAAGCATATTATTGTCTCACATATCAGTGCTCTGCCATTAAAACTTCTCTTTACTGGAACTAAAAGGTTTAACCCAAAACATGAAAAACAGCCTGAGATTGGAATCATGTAGGTGTGTTTCTCCACATACCTGTAGCCTTATAGTATACTTCAATGCCCATCATCTCAACACGAAGCACATTGAATAGAATGGCTGCATTAAGAATGAGACAAGCCTTATGGTAGCACTATTTCAGCATTATGATATGAGACAAAAGGATAAAAAACATGCAAATGAGCAAAAAGTATGAATTGCATCAAGAAATAAGTGGAAAATATATCTCAACATATCAAAATGTCAATAAAATAGATTCAGCGAACATATTACTTGCAGCATATAGAGATCCCTGTATAAAAAGGGTGTTATATTCACATTAACAGGGCATACAAATGTCCATAGTGTGTGTGCGTGTGTGTGTGTGTGTGAGCGTGTGTGTGTGTGTGTGTGGTTGTGCAGACAGTATTCACCTCATCAGTGCATTCAATTTGCACATGTAGATGACATATGACATTTACATCTCACCGCTGTCCCAATGCATTTCTCAGCCCTGCTTTGGAGAATTGCACAGCGATAGTTCATCTTATTCCACATTCCCACAGACTGTCATCTCTCCCTCCCTCTGCCGTGACTGTTCTCAGGGTTTCCAGATGAAGGAGTGATTGGTCATTTCCCCATAAGTGCGAGGGCCCCCGAACGCAACCCCATTCAACAGCCATCAACCGGCCCGGAGAAACAGTGGAGTGGATGGGAAAGGCTGCGAGAAGTGGACTCTACATGAATGAGAGAGCAAACCCTTGGCATTCAGTGCTTGAAAATGGCTTTTCATGCCACACTCTCAGAGAAGCCAATTGGGCTGTAATGCGTGGCACGTCCCCTCTCTCCCTCACTGCAGGCGATTCAATTACCTCCCATGCAAATTGGCCGGGGCTTTCATTTCTAGGAGGCAACCCTGGTAACTCATAAGGCATCTCATTGGTAATGTCAGCAATTAGGGATCTAATGCATCTGTTTGTCATGGTTTGGAGTGAGTGAAAGACACTGGTGCAAATGAAAGTGTCCAATTCAGAGAGCAGGAAAGGGGGGAAAAGAAGTCCAACTTGAATGCAAACTCACTTATCTAAATTCCATAAAGCCTGATGAGATGTGTTCAAAAATGTTTCTCTCTGAAGTCAGAATCTTCAAAGCAGAGAGGGATATTTGGCCTGCTGCTGCCGCTGACATCAGATCTCAAATTACATTCAGATGTGGGGAAATTTATACGTTTTCGAGCGATAACACTAAGAATGAACGATTATACAACAATCTAATGTGTTTGCTCTTCTCATGAATCCATTGTTCTGTGGGTGTTCACGTTTCAGCCAAGATTTTATTGTTTATCTAACCCCTCATGAATAAAACATCCCGGAGTCGTTTTTACTGCATGCTGTTGCATTATATCAATCATTCACAAAGCTTGTGCCCGTAATTCGATTCTCAGTGTAATATTCACGGCAACAAAAGCAGGCCGAGAAAAGTGAAACTGTGGAGACACGTGCATTTTTGTCGCCTCTCTATATGATTTGTGGCTTATTCATCATCAATCTTGTGCGTGCTGTTTGGAAAAAAAAAACCCAAAAAGCATTGTACATTGTTTGGGGCTCACATTCAGAGAAGATTAAATTATTGTATCCAACATAATGCACTGTAATGGGGAAGGCTGGTGCATGAGCGTACATCTGCTGATACATGTACTCTTGTGGCCACCAGAGGGTGACCATGCATTATTTAAAGACTGGTCAACGTGTATTTGAAAGCAAAACCTCAGTAGGAAATGAGCATTATGTCACAGAGGGCAGCAGCCACCTAAAACAGCCCATGACTGGACATGTTGTTCAAAACTATCTTTAGATTGTTGTCCGTTTTCTCTGCACACACCTCGGGCAGCTGAATCTGCGCTCTAAGCCGTCTTTTCCTGTCCGAACCCTTCATTTGTACAGATGTTTCCCTCTCCTCTGTAATAAACACCAGGGGGCCATTTAGCCAGAGATCACTGCGAGGATCAATGAAAATGTCACCAAACGTTGAAAGAGTGTCGGCAGCTGTGTCTCTTAAAAAGCAGCAGAGGAGTGTCAGGATGGTCAGGAGAGAGGCCGTGTTCAAAGGTCAGAGACTCATGGTTATATTAGTTTTCAGTGGATCTGTTAATAACGTTGTTTCATTTATTCAGAAATAATTGATTAATTGAGCATTAAATTTTGTAGAAATTGTAGAATAAAAAGGTCACCTTCACTTTATCTGTTCTTTTCAGCTACACCTGAATGGAAGTTGTCATGGAGATGACTCAGATCAGCGACCCAGTGTGAAACTTTGATTGTGTGATCACGTTTAAAATGGTCTCTGGTCAATAGTTCCACAAAAAGTTAGTAAGTGGGATTTTTTTTTCAAAATGCTCAAATTGATTTATTAATGAACTAAATTAAAATAACCAACTGCATTCAGCATTAAAATCCCTACAAACTTGAATTGAAGTCCTCTGTTTTTCTCTTTGACATTAATAATATTAAATATGAAACACAGTTAAGATTATAAAAAAATGCTAGTTTTTGCAATTTCTTGTTTCTTTACATTGAGTCCTGCTGGAAACTTTTTTGCATCATCTCCCATCTGTCTCTTTCCTCATGCCAGTCCTTTACTGTCACTGTATCTAATAAAGGCAGAAACGTCCAAAAAACCACTCAGGTTGTCACCTGTTGAGAGATCACAAAACCAAGCACAATAGAAAAGGTCGTGACTGATTCTGCTCTGGAGAAGTAGAACAGCGTTGAGCTTTTTTGACATCCTCAAAGAACTTCAGCTTCTGAAGTAACAGCAACAGTTACAAAACTTAAATGTCAGAAAGTAGTTAAAATGTCAAAAGTTCTCAGAGCTGATTCTCAACTTCAAATTGCATCTGTCAGTCAAAATACTGAATTAGGGACGATATGAAAAAACGAGAAAAGTCAAACAAAATATCTGTCATTGATGGATGGCCTGAACACTGTCTTGATTATTACATTTTTTGACTAAATATCTGTTGATCTACTTCTAGATCACTACTAAATGGTTTGAAAATAATTTGCATGCTCAAATGATGCTCAGCTATGTTGAAGCTTACATCAGGTAACAGGAACATCAAGGTGAACTGAATCAATGCAAATCAATATATAACTGAATAAACAATTAAATAAAGATATTATGAATATATGAAGGTTCTATAAACATGATATATGCAGCTGGAATGTTTACTGTAACACATGAATTACATCTGAATACATATTGCTTATAAATGGTATTAGCAGCTTGCTCAGTTATGTAGCAATGACTTTAGAGGGGATGTGTGTCTAATGTATAATTATATCTGTCATCTGTCTCTTATAGAAATAGCTGCATGTAATGGAATAGAGGTCTGTACTGACTCTGGAGAGTGTGAGGTGTGTGTATGTGTGTGTGTGTGTCTCCCCCCACAGTGGCTCTGCTGACAACCGCCACTGGCCGAGTGGCAAAAACGATTAGGGTGCAATACATCATCCCGGGAACCTGCTACCTTTACTGTCACCTGGGATAAAACAATCTCCAAAGCAAATAAACAGGAGGCCTGCTGTGGTGATGGGAGCAGCGGCTGGGCCCGCAGCCCGCTCCCAGCCTCGGTGGCTCCCCCTGCAACAAAAGAGCAGACGGTGATTCCGACCTGGCTCTTTTGTCGGGGTCCACATGGGGCCATGATTAAAACAGTTCAACTCACCGAGGGGGTCCGCTGGCCCTCCCCTTCCCTCGACAGCAGCACTACCTGCAGCCTTCCCATGGAGGAAACTGGGGAGACAGGAGTGTTTGTGCCAGAGTGGAAGAGCATTTAAAGCCACTGATGTCCACACAAACGACATATAAATCTAATGAAATCACTGTAAAAGCTACATACATGACTCTAACCTTTGAAAAGAAGCAGCTTCTCAGGAGTTTGCTCTGCTGTGGACACATCAGCAGGATCCAGGTATCCTACCAAGCCAGTGTGTGAAACAACATGTTTGACTTTGGTTGTTTGCGTGTATCCTTGCTGATCCTGATGGGATTACTGACACACACAGGCCGCTGATCGTTCTCTCCGCATAGTTCTATTCTGTTGTCGCTGCATTCACGTCTTCTCACCTCGGAAGTTCAAAGTGAGGCGAAAGAAGCCTGTGATGGGGCGCAGTGTGAAAGTGTGAGAGTGTGTGTATCCTCTCTGGCCGCCGTTTCTCAAGTGTTGATTCCAGGCACTCCTCTGACATGTCTCCGTGTTGCCGGGTGTGCAGATGTATTTCAGAAGCATGTAAATGTGAATGTGCTGTGCTTGTATCCGCTCCTCTTATTAGATAAAATTATGTTTTATTCTCATGCACAGTCTATTTTTCTTGGCTGGAGTCTTTGCTGCACTGATCAGTTTCCCCACAGGACCCATTAATGTTTCCTCACATTTCAGTGGATGAATCAAAGCACTCAGCATCCATTTACACTGCTGTGGATAGATGGATGCTGAATCCTTGAATCTAGAATCATCAGCAGGAAAATGCTGCCATTAAATGACTTATTCATGTTTTTACATCACAGAAAAACATGGAGAGAAAATATTTTCATTTGTCACTGTGCTATGATTTTGAATTTTTCAGATCAACTCAGTGGTGAATATGTTGCTTTATTGTTTGAGAAAATTCTATTTTTTAGAATTTGTATTCCAGATAATAAAAAGCAGATGTTTTGGAGATACGTGGTTTTCACAGGGCATTGAGAAATAGAGCGACTGGGGTTATTTCCATCAGCACAGAACCAATTCAGTAGTAATATGGAATACATAGAAAAAGGGGCTCATTCAAACGTGCATAAATGGCAGTTTTACCAGAAGAATGAAATGTGATTGTATGGCAACAGTGTGTGCCGCATAAAGTGCTGAAGTAATGGCTGTAAATCATAGAAATAACACAATGAATGCAGAATCTGGAGCATAAAAACAAATAAACACATGAACTACAGCCAGTGAATGAATGCACACACACACACACACACACACACACATACACACACACACACACACACACACACACACACACACACACACATATATATATTTATAGGGTATTACAGAGCTGTGAAACATGAGAAATTATTCAGTAGGTGCATTTACAGTTTAAATCACATGAGGCTGCTGACTTAGCGTTTTTCCTTCTTGTGGTGATTTTCTTAGTAACCGAGGGAGCTGAAGACTCTGTGCACTGATCAGCCAGTGGCCCGAGCAGACATGTCGTCCATTTAAGGTCAGGTCAAAGGTCAGGAGAGTCTCAGGACCTTCAATGCAAACACTGCCCTGATTCTGTGGACCTCTTGGGTACATTTGAAAGGTAGTGGACACAGAAAATTGTATTATTTAACATATGTATGATACATTTACACCATATTCCTCCAATAATTCTAACATGTACTTTAAACGTGGATCAGGTCTTTGAGGGAAATAACGGGTACATGGGTTTCTACGCCCTAAAATAATCCACATGAAATCCCTGTTTGTAGATGATAAAGTGTATCAAAGGAAGTATTTTCCAGCCAGTTTGCATGAACTCCTCAGACAGATAGATACAGAGGGACTGAGAGAGAGAAGAAGGAAGGGGGGTTAAAAAAAAAGAAGAGACACTCCAAGATGAAGGGGCAGCAGAAGAAAAGGGGCAATTACTGTTCCTTTCTTATGGAAATGGTAATGAAGTGGGACATGGGGCTCGGGACAATAGAAGGCCACAGGCAGGTTGAGCGTCACCGTGTAAACTGCTTCCTGTTAGGGAGCCATTTAGCCCTCACTTTTACTGACTAACAAGCCATCTCCAGGCCAACTACAAAGAGGCTTCCCCATCAAAGCTGGAGGCTGCTGCTGTCTGTGGAGTCCAGATAGGCTTTTCCCAGGCCAGCTCACATCTAACGGCGCAGCACAGGCCTTTAGGGTGCTGCATTAAAACGCGTGTGTGCCTCTGTGTGTGTTTCCATCCATTTGCAGGGATGAGTGATGGTGTCTTCCCGCGTCTCACATCTTCTGACGGATGTAGAAATGCTTGCACGAGTAAATCCAGCAGTTTCCTCGGTGACTGTAGGGACCCAATTTCAAATTCAAAGTTTACATCAGAGATGGAGCCGCTCAGTGATGTAGCTGACATGAGGACGGGGGAAGCGTAAGGCAGATATAGTGCTATAATTGATTTCTGCTCCAGCTTTGAAGTTGTTTTCCTCATAAGGATCACTGACTTCCCAGAGAGACAGTCTAATAATAACAATGACTTTATTACAAAGGTGTTAACTTTCATTGCCATCAACTGCACATCTGTCAGGTCTGTGCGCTGACAGCTGGGAGTGATACTCCGCTCGTATGAGGCAGATATTGTGATAATGAGAAGTAAAATGAAAGGAAAGCGCTCTCCTCCCGGTATATTTTTATTTAAGTTCATTCTATATTTAACCAGGTACTTCAGCGGTGTAGCACATTTATTTCAGAGGAACTAGAGAAGCTCTTAAGCCACGTGTGCACTTCACATCTGAGAAAAAGCAGGTAAAAGGCATAATTGAAAATATGAGAGACTATTATAAAATATAATTTCTTCATCCTAACTTCCCACCTACTCAAAGAATTAAAGCTGGACTAAGTACCACAGTGACAGCTGACAGTGTCATGTTTGTACCAAACTGTACAGTTTGTATCAAACAGTACCAAAGCAAACAGGAGACAATAAAAGCACTATTAAAACATTTTTAGTAGGTTTTTTTAATCTACAAATGAGGTAAACTTCATATCACACTGTTGGATTTATGCATCTCTTTATTCTACTCTATTATGCAGCCACAGTTTCTGTTCACTTCCATTAGATTTATAAACAGGATGGCATGAGCAGCCTGAGGTGCATCACCCCATAATAATGATGTGTTAATGCAGACCTGATATCCACTGTGATTACACGAGTCCCCATGTTTGTTCCCACTGATGACACCAAAACAAGTCATAAACATGTATGTCAGGGCGTTGTAGTTTCGGACTATTTTTACCAGCAGATTAATTCTCATCTGCTGTTACAGCGAGCATTTAAATCACCTTTGGGACGAAGTCAAAAGAAACTACAGAGAGAGTTGTTGTGGAAATTTACCAGGTTCAAAACTTTATTGCCATGACCTGCTGTCACTATAACCGGATTGTGATGTTGTATAAATGTTGATTGGTTGATGAGATGAACTTGAAAACAGTCCTTAAAAACATCTGACTACAGCCTTCAGCAATAATCAACAATAAAGTAAATAAATAAAATGCTCTCTTACTGTACTGTAAGTTTGCGGTGACATTAATTTCACACTCTGATGTTCTGGACAAAGTGTAAAGATCTTGTTCAGACCATGAAGGGAGCTGTACCTGGATGACGCCCCCCACCCTCTCATCACCACAGTGGACAGAAGGGGGCAGTGTGCCGGTCTCAGAGGGGCTGCGGAGGAGCAGGGAGGGCTGCGTGTTGTGGTAAAAGGCCTGGCAGGACTTAGGGGGGGAGGCAGGGGAGATGAGGAGGAGGGCCGCATCCATTGTCTTTTAATGAGACCCTTTGATGTGGCCCCACTGTTTGCTGTTTGTACACCTGGGTCCCTGCGCCTGCATTCAGATTGGCTGTCTGCTGGTGGAGGGGGCCCCTCGGCATATTCCAGGTAACACTTTCTAGTCAGCTGCTGCTGCTGCCTGGCGTGGGAAGGCAGTAAAAGCAGCCCAGCCCCCTTTGTTTACCCCCTTCTAGTTTACGGTGCAGCAGGCCCCCCTCCTTTTTCCTATAGTCCTGCCTGGCCCCCAGACTCTGCAGGCAGACGCTGGCTGCCTCTCTGGGGCCCCTGGACACCCAAAGGGATAGAGCTGCCTGCCGGGGCTCACAGGCAGCGATACTTCCTTCCAGTAGAGCAGGAAATTGGTGTTACTGCTGCTGGTAAACAGAGCTGACATGTTTAAATGAGAGCAGGGCACAGATGCATGTACAGAGGAGAACAAGTGTTGTGGGGAGAGAAGTTGGCAGCAGCACTGTGTATGGGAGGGAAGTCCACAACACTAAACACAGCACGGTTAAATAAAGCTTTTGAGACAATGATGACCTCATCTGAATGATCCACATGTGTCACTGTGAACTATCTCCACTGAGAAAATAGTCTGAATGCCAAACTAAATTCTATTTACCTGCATTATACATCGCAAAATCTCAGCAACTAGTAAAGATGAGAGGTAAGAATCAAAATTTGTGTGGTGATCTGGTGATCTGGCCCTTTAAAATCTCCTCATGCAGAAGGAAGCCGTTAGTGTGTCTGTTAACAACAATGTTTGGGGTTTAGTGTCGCTCTCACAAGAATATTAAAGCTTCGATATATGTCAGTGGAACTCAGTCTCTTTGGCATGAGATTTTTAAAAAGAAGCTATATCTTTATGCATTGCAGTTGGATGTTAATATTGCATTTTATATATTTATTCAGTGCTGCACAGGTCTCCTCATGAAGAAACACATATACACAAAAAATATACACATACAGTTCGACATTAAAGTCCCCACACTCAAAAAAAGTTTTTGCTTTTTTGTAAATTTATTTGGATATTTGAGCAGAATTCATTCACCTGCTGAGGGGAAGTTTCTTTGTGCTCACCTTAAATCTGAGTTGAACAGGTGTGAGTGCGAGGAGGATTCAGCCACATCACAACTTGTTGGGAAGTCAGTCGGGGTCCAAAATGTGACTTATGTGGAGACTTGAAACCTCCAGTGAACATTACACTATGCACTATACAACACAAATGTACCAAAATGTCCAACATTGGAAACATCTCGTTTAGAGCTGTAAATTGTAATTCTTCAGCCAAGAACAAACGGTTGAACACTTTTAGATTTAATATGACTGCTGAGAGCAACCACAGTGAAGGTCTGCGGAGGTGGGATACTACCTTGCTGAAATGTCTTCTTTTTTTTGGCAAGTTTAAGAAAATATAATGTTTTAAAATATTTCACAGATTTTATTTTTTACATAATTTATAAAGTGTTTTCTCTCATTCATTTCTAATGAGCATTGTATTTAAAACTAGTATTCAATGTTAAGTTTGAGCAGACAGCTGAAATTCGAATTCTGTGACCTGACATCTCTGCTGTCCTGTTAAGATCTTAAAACCCTGCAGATTCATCTTGCACCTCTTGTACCCCCCCCCAGCTTGACACTTACAGATTTAGACGCACAGTGCAGTCTCTGTTGTAAATGACCATTTTTTTGTAGATAACGTGAACTTTTTAAGCAGTTTATTCCTCCCGCTGACCTGTCATCCTTATCATTGCATTCTTGTTGTGATTATGTTATGTGATATGTCAGTGAGAGCTCATTGGTCATGCATTGGTAGGTGACACCGTGTTGTGTGAACATCTCATTTTAATTGTGCATTTATAGAGAGAGGAAGTGCCGCCAGAGGAAGAGGGTGATGAGCTCTGAAGTCACACGTCCTCTGACTCTGGGTAAATAATGTTCCTGGCTGCACCTATCATTAATCCTCTGTCTTTAACACTTACTGTTTGTCAGTGGAAACTGGCCTCGCTCCTTTTGATCTCCCCCCTGCCCATTCAGGCCTCCCACTAAAAAAAGAAAAAACAAACAAAAAAAAAAACTCAGCCACCCAGAGCAGAGACAGCGCATCCTACAGCCGGGACTGAGGTGGTTATAAAAAGTCTTCCCGAGCAGACGGCGGGGCCCGGTTATGATGATCCACCCCAAAGCCATGATTAATATCTGCTAATATTTGCTAATGTCTTTCACAGCTTCCCAGCACAGCCGAAGTCGATCCTTCTTCACGTCAGAAGGAGATAGGCTGAAGTGTGATCTCACTCCACAGGGTCTACTGTTAATATGTGTGTGTGTGTGAGTGTGTGTGTGTGGGTGCATGTGCACACAGCTGGAGGCTGCTGCAGGGAGATTTAACTGTGTTTTCTCACACACTGGTGTCTGCTGACCTCAGCTGCTCATATTTACATCAGGCAACACCGATCGCAGTGGAAGAAAAAAAAGAAGAGGAAACAGGCAAAAACAAACCCGCAACAAGGAAGATTTATGTGAAATACACCCTCACTATCTGCTGGGGTGCCACACCATAAATTAATGACAGTGTTTTTCTGTGTATGTCTCTATGTTGTATAGTACTGAGACGTGCCTTATTATTTCAGAGAGCAGAAAGTCTTAATCTTGGTGTTTCTTGTGAATTTTCCCTGGTCTGCTTTTCATTCTTTTCATAATATGCAAATAACACACTAAATACAGTGTACAGAAGTAAAAGCACAGATTAGTAACACAACTAATGATCCATGATCTGACAGTTACTTTACTGATTATGATTTTTTCAGTTTTTTAAAATTGTGATGATCAGTTTTTCTGCAGAACTAATGATAATTACATGAATTAATGAACATTTTTAAACTTGTATTTGTACTTTTTTGTATTATTATTTTTGTTAATACTACTACTGTTAATACTGGAATTAGGACATACTCTCTGATCTGTATATTTTTCAAACACTACAGATTAATAAAATTACTATTTAAAAAATCACTGTTACTGAGTCCAAAGTCAAGCCAGAACTTTTTTACTAAATTATTTCTCCAGTGGTCTTCAGCTTCCTACAGTCATGATAACACAGACTGCAGTGCTCATGCTACAGAGCTCTTCTCTGATAACATAAATAAAGCTGGGCTTTCTGCTAATCTGTCCTAATATGATAAGAATGTGTCAAGCTGTCTGTGTTTTCTTTACTTGGGGGAAGGGGAGGTTTCAGATGCACACTGTGGTTGAAACAAACACATGAAATATATATAAGTTATAATATATAAGTTTGCACGATGGCCTCATATGGCCAACAGGAAGAGGACTTAATGAGGACTTCTTCAAAGCTCTTTCATTCATCATTATTTCCTGAATGTTTTATCTGCCAGGCCTTCCTTCAGCGATGCTCCTGCGACACGTCCTGATGCCGATCTGGCGGCTCGTCCTCCCCGCGGCCTCCTCAGCAGTGCCGCCTCTCCAGAAGTGGCTGGCTCAGTCCCTGTAGTGTCAAAGCCGAGCCCCCTGTCATTAGCATGCCAAAGGTCCCAAGGTCTACTGTAGGGCACCTAGATGAGGGCCGGTGGGGGCCGAGGGGGGCAATTACTGTCCCCACTAATTCTTTTTATCCCTTTCAAAGGGACGGGTGATTAGAAGAGGAAAGTTTAGATTTCCTGAACTTGAAGTGGAAACGCAAAAGTGACAGACGAAGCTCAGGGCTCAATCCACATCAGGGAGGGCTGGCACTGTGTGTGTCTGTGTGTGTGTGTGTGTGTCTGTGTGTGTGTGTCTGTGTGTGTGTGTGTTGGGGACTCTTAAGTTCTTACTGGTAGGCTTACTGTGAGATGTGAGGAAGCAGTGTCTGTCTTAACATGCACACACAGCTCATGTTGAAACAGCAGAGTGATGCCGAAATATAATAATACAGTGATCAGGTTCAGCACTGCCTGTGTGTCAAAGGTCAGAAACATACTGTGATCAATTGTACTTTTCTCAAGTATTGTACTTTAGTGGTGTTTTTAGTGTTAGTTGAAAGTTCCCAGTTTATACTTCTTTGTACCTCTTTATTCTTCACTACATTTCAGGGGAAATATTACACTTTACATTGTTAAATTAAAGACTTACACATGAAGAATTTCCAGTGTTATTTCACTTATTTAGATTGAATTTTTGACTTTTAGGCCAATAATACATAAAGAATTCAACATTTCTTTACCAGAATTTAAAGGGAATCTTACAGAAAAAAAAATCTTAATTCAAAATAAAGACAAATACAAAAATGAAAGAAAAATCCTTGTAGTGTCGTGTAAAATTATGGAGGGCTGACACTGCCAACAACTACTGTGAGCTACAGACTGACAACATAAAGCAGGAAACACAAAACTATGTCAGATCAGACTGAAACAAAACTGTGACTAAGATATCATGGACAAAACTGACAATAAGAATCATATAAAAAGTTGTTTTTAATGTTTCTCTTATCTCACATTTTGTATATTTCGTCTATCTCTGAGCTGTGTGACATCAGACACACTATTAGAAGTATTCTTATCAGTATTTTCCTCATCAGTGCAACTGGAGCTTGAGTTATTGTGTTGCTTTGTCCTGTTACTAACTTGTGTCATTATTCATGAAAAATTGACTTTCTGAGTGTGTTTGTACGTATGTGTGTGTGTGTTTTTTTTCTTCCCATGGCTGACTCATCCGCCTCCCTGTGTTTACTTATTTAGGCCAGAGAAGTCTTCTGGAAAATATGCATCGTTATAACTGTCCCTTTGTGAAGCACCAGACCTCTGCAATATTTCTCACCTAGGTGAGTGTGTGCCGATGTCAGAGCGGGGCCTGCGCCGGTTAACCCTCAGCTCGCCCGAGCGGCAGCAGCCCGTGTGTACAAGGAGAAAAACTCTGGGAAACCTCGGCTGGCTTTTCAAGTAAACTTCATATTTCAGAGCAGACATTCGCTCACAGTGTGGGATCCTGACGCTCCTCCTTTGGCTCAGCTCGGGCCTTGGCCTGTCATTCAGAGTGTTGTGTTGTGTTGTGTTGTGTTGTGTTGTGTTGTGTTGTGTTGTGTTGTGTTGTGTTGTGTTGTGTTGTGTTGT
>JBAJHX010000040.1:3062440-3081567 GCA_037176925.1 Amniataba percoides | reverse complement strand
TGTGTTGTGTTGTGTTGTGTTGTGTTGTGTTGTGTTGTGTTGTGTTGTGTTGTGTTGTGTTGTGTTGTGTTGTGTTGCGTCGTGTCATGTTGTGTTGTGCTTTAATAATTCTCGCCTGGCAACACCTGACAACCACAACACGCGGCTGAAGTTCAGCCAGGAGAGTGTTTTGTTGCTGCAGCGACAGACGGCCGGGCTCTGACTTATCAAACAGGCACCATCCCTGAATCAAATCTTCATCTGGAGTTATGAGGCGGCTTCCTGCGGGTGTGGATGCGACGTTGTGTGTCGGGGGTCAGCGGAGCCTGCAGGCCTGAGCTGCGGGGGTGATGTCCTGTATGCAGCCGCTTTTTAACACTCTCTGTCTCTTTCTCTCAGCCTCCAAAATTAAAACACACACACACACACACACACACACACACACACATAGGGAGAAAAGGAAGAGGCTGCTGAATGATACGGGATGGAAAGGTGTGAGAGAGCCCCTTTACATTTATGGCCTCTGTAGAAGTGGAGGAAGTGGTGTAGTAAAGTGGAGTCGCGCTCCACAGCCCTCACTCAATTCCAAGTACATCACAGACAGTGAAATCAGAGGCGACGGGAAAAAAAGGAGGAAGGCTCGGATGTGAAGCATAAAAAAAACTTCCACAGGACCTGTGGGGACAATCTGAGCATTATAAAGCAGCATTATAATTATAATGTAAACTTCAGAGAGAATACTGCGAGCTGGCGACAGCGGCTAGGAGCTCAATATTAACACACAGAGGCCTCAAGAGGGGCATTCAGATGACTCACTTAAATCGACACTGCTTTGTAAAAATACTCCTTTACTGTACTTACTGTTTACATCCTGTGAAAACCATGTCAGAGTTATCAGGACAGTGAATGTACAGAAGTACAAACAACAATGGTTACAGTAAATCATATTATCACATGTGTTATATTCTTGCAGTCATACTCTAAATGTACAGAGGTAGTATTTTAATTCAGATGGATCTAGTTTAATGTATGTCACCACATAATGTTGGATTGATTAATCAGTAACTATGCATCTTACTTTCAAATGTCTTTATTGGTTTTGTTTATATAATGATAATCTGAAAAGTAAGGAACTATATCAATTTAAGAGTGGATTAATGAAATCCCTCTGAAACCTGAAGTACAAAATAGCAGCAAATGTGTAGAGAGTGAGTTAAAGTTCTTTATTTGAGTAAACTTATGCAGTTTCCACAACTGGAGAAACAAAAAGTGACCAGTAGTGGTGGAGGAAGTACTCGGTTTTACTTAAATGTGACAACATTAAAGATTCAGGATTCAAGATTAAAGATTCCTTTATTTGTCCCACAGCAGGGAAATTTACGGCACAACAGCAGCAAGAAGAAACACACAGTGGAAAATAGACAGTCACAAATACAAAAGGGGCATAGAATAAAGTGAAATAAGAATAATAATGAATATAGAATAGAATATAAAATATATAGAATAAGAAATAGAAAATAAATAATACACGATAAATTATTATGGCTGTAGTTAGTTATGATATTTTTACTAATACTCCAAAAACATTTTTTAAATGTTTAAATATATTTTTATGTACATTGTACCTTTGATTATTATTACTGATGCATGAAAGTAGCATTCTAATGTTGATGCAGGTCAATAAAATATTAATCAGCAAACTTAATTATTCACATTTTCAATACTTGTTTTTGACATTTTTAAAAATGTTTCCACATTATGTATCTGTGTTTTTCTTATTTTCGTATTGTATTATCCATGTATTTTTCTGTACTGAATATTTTTGTACTATATACATGAAATATAGCTTCTCAAAAAGTCAAATAAATGTAGTTATATTATGTACTTCTTACATACAAAAGAAAAAAATAGATTAGTCATGATTTCATTGTTAAAAGCATGACATTACTCTCTGCAAAAGATGAGATTACTAAAAAGAAGCAACTCAAAATGGTCATCAAAAACACCACACAAGTAAATGTATTTAGTTTCTATCACTGCAGAGGACAGACAAAGCAAAAGAGGACAGGAAAGTGTTTGAAAGATAAAATAAAAGTCATATTCAACACAGCAGTCAGTGCCAATCTTCCAACTACACTGATAAAGACCAGCAGCTTTGTCATGTATCGCCCACTGAATTATATGTTCCACTGTGAAATGTAGCCAATAAAAACTGTTTGGAATAAATGATACCAGACTTTTCCACATCCTGTAATTCAGAAAATGAATGTTTCCATCCACATAGCAGAAGCAGCCTCCGCCGAGCCTCCGACTGGCTGAAATATCTAATATCAGAGTGTCAGAGGGAGTCATGCAGGCCCATTATGCAAATCCAGGCATCACTTGTGGGCCGTCCACACTTTGGCACAACAGGAACACTGGGTCTGCCCTAATGGCCCAAACTCAGTAAACACAAGCCCTCGCCCATGTGGATTTGAGACAACAAAAGATTAGCACTATTTGCAAATATACAGCTGAGTTCAAAGGCGAGCCTCCCTTTCCTCGCTTCCCTTCTTTTGTTTGAGCGCACAGCTTTGAATGTGGAGGGTATCAAATCCTGCAGACCCATACATGTGAAGGTTTCAAAGACATAAACCCCAAACCTCACTCCAACAGCATTTCAGGACAAAAGCCAGTCTCTGAGCTTCTACAGATGAAATCAAATGTAGATTTCTGAGAGGAAGTTTGACAACAACTATCAGCTTAAAAGCTGAAAGTTGATTTTGTAAATTGAAAATAAGAATCTGTTATACTGTAGAGAGGATCAGCCTGCTGTGGGGGCGGCGTTTGGAGACATTGAACCCGGGCAGGGAGGCGAGATATGTGCGCGCAAACCACGCCCCACCTCCCCATGAGGTCCCTGGGGGCCCTTAAATGATGAGGCCCTGAGGACTCAGACTCCAGTATCACTCGGGCCTTCCCTCCCTCTGTCTGCGGCCGTCTCACAGTCAGCGGAGAAGCCGCACCGAACCTCTTGGATTTAGATCCGTCCACACTGCTCGGAAATAATGACTTCTTCCAACCCCGACCAGCGCCTGGAGCACCTCCTGAGCGCCGTGGAGAGCGAGTTCCAGAAGGGCAGCGAGAAGGGAGACGCGTCCGAGAGGGATATTAAACTGACGCTGGATGACGCAGAGTTATGGACCAAGTTCAAAGAGTTAACCAACGAGATGATCGTCACCAAGACTGGAAGGTAAGGCCCGAAGAAGCAGCAGAGGCCTTTACGCACAGGCCGCGCGCATTTTACGCGCTGTTTACGCACAGGGCGCTCAGAGACAGGCGTGACATTAAGTACTTATAAAAATGTTTCACGTTTTAAAAGGTGCGTGGTGGGTCTTTATTTGCTATCAAAGAGGCCAACACACGCACAAGTGCTGTCAAAAGCGCTCCAGAGGCCTCAGAGGAGGTTTTAAAAACTGGCCACAGAAGCGTGATTCTTTGGTTGAGCCAGATCAAAATCATGTTTTATTTTATTTTATTTTTATTCTAAATGTACTCACAAACGCTCTAAACAATCTCCATCCTTGTTGTTTTGCAGGAGGATGTTCCCCGTGCTCAGGGCCAGTGTCACCGGGCTGGACCCAAACGCCATGTACTCGGTGCTGCTGGATTTCGTGGCTGCGGACAACAACCGGTGGAAATACGTGAACGGGGAGTGGGTGCCCGGCGGCAAACCGGAGCCACAGAGCCCCAGCTGCGTCTACATCCACCCGGACTCCCCCAACTTCGGAGCGCACTGGATGAAAGCGCCAGTCTCCTTCAGCAAAGTCAAACTCTCCAACAAACTGAACGGGGGCGGACAGGTGAGGAAGAAAAAAAGTCACTTTTTACACTGTTTTACCTCTTACACGGGATTAAATCATTTAGATGAGATTTTCTTACTTTAAAACTAAACACTGGGGTATTTAATGTGCACTCCTTTATTACACTTCATCATTTAAAGGCCTGCAGGATTTCAGTGATTTTTACAGGATACCACTGAATTTATGTTTGTCACTTGATCTGAAAAAAAAAACATCCTGATATTTATTCTAATTATAAATCCTAACATTGATTTGCATTTTTAGATCATGCTGAATTCTCTGCACAAATACGAGCCGAGGATACACATCGTGAAGGTCGGCGGCATCCAGAAGATGATCAGCAGCCAGTCTTTCCCCGAAACACAGTTCATCGCCGTCACTGCTTACCAGAATGAAGAGGTGAGTTGTCCACGCAGCTCATGAAATGAACTCTACATGAAAGCTTTTCAGACTTTTTCACGAGTATTGGCTGAGATACTGACAGCTGTCATTTCCTCCTCACAGATTACTGCTCTGAAGATAAAGCACAATCCCTTTGCTAAAGCCTTCTTGGATGCCAAAGAGAGGTAAAGGCTTGAACCTTAAATACACCCTAAAATGATGAAAATTTTCCGAAGGTGGAGGATCTAATGTTGTTGTTTTTGGTTGCAGGAGCGACCATAAAGACGTTCCAGATCACAGCGCAGACAGCCAACAGTCCGGCTACTCTCAGCGTGAGTTTCTTACATTTATGAACAATCAGCAAAATGTTCACAGGAAAACTAAAGTGGTTTACTGATGTGTTTTTTCATACAGATATCTGTGATGGTTTGTCTGACTTCGTTTTGTTTTATTCCACAGTTGGAGGTTGGTTCCTCCCTGGCCAGAGTCCGATCTGCCCCAGCAGCAGCCCCCCTCAGTTCAGTGGCACGGCAGGCCACTCGTCAGGCTCCTACTGTGAGCGCTACTCCAGCCTGAGGAGCCACAGGGCGGCCCCGTACCCCAGCCACTACCCCCACCGCACCTCCAGCACAAGTAAGACCCCACTTATCTACAGACATATAAATGAAACTTTCCATGTTGGGAACAGAAATAAATGGGAGACTTGTCATTAATTTGCGGTCTGTACTTGATTTTCAGACAACTACATGGACAACACCTCAGGAACGCTGCCTACTCATGACAGCTGGTCTGCTCTTCAGATCCCCAACTCCACAGGCATGGGCACTCTGTCCCACACCACCAACTCCACATCCAACTCCAGGTAAGCCCCTTCAAGATATGCAGTTTAACCAGTGCTTTACATGTGAAAGGATCATCCTGTAGAATGACTGCAGAAAGTCCCTAAGCTTTGCCACTTTGGTGAAAAATGAATAAATCCATTAACCCTCCTGTCCTTGTCATCCACAGTCAGTACCCCAGCCTATGGTCAGTGGCCGGCACCACCCTCACCCCTTCAGGCTCGGCCTCAGGCTCCATACCTGGAGGTCTGACCTCCCAGTTCCTGAGGGGCTCCTCCTACACGGGCCTGACCTCCTCACTGCCCGTCTCCTCCCCCTCCTCCATGTATGACCCCAGCCTGGGTGAGGTTGGGGTCGGGGAAGCCCAGTTTGAGAGCTCCATCGCCAGGCTGACCGCGTCCTGGGCACCCGTGGCCCAGAGCTACTAAGCGGCATCTGATGCTGCGACATCCCAGAAGGCTTGAGGAGCAGGACTAAAGACATGATTTAATGTCCTGGAGAAGACGTGGAAATGTCACAAGACCTGCTGTCGGCTCCTGGTTGTGATTTTTCATTCCAGAGCCTCTCATTTGAACAAGGTGTAAAGTCAGGTGTATACTGAACGAAGCTGACGTGTAAAGAAAGACAATCATCTCCTTCCATGTTGGACAATATCACACTAGAGTAATAAGCCTTAGAATAGCTGCTGAAGGTCAGACTCCTTCTCTGCTCTTAGAAAAATCCCAACATGCTTATCACACATTTATAACATGTTTACACCATTTTGTAAAGCTCCTTTTGATCCACACAGCCAAAGTCAACTGAACAATTCTTGATATTTTAGTTTTTATTCTTAAATATATAAGATGAAATGGTTCTGCTAACATAAATGTGTATATGTGTGTAAATAGAATAAATTAACGTCCAGTGTGTTCCATATGAATGTGCCTTTTCTGATCACAATACATGTTCCAAGATTTGGACTGAGACACACAAGTGCCTTCTGCATCCTGGCAGTCCTGTCAGGCATAAAGACCCCCCCTGCCCCCGCCACCACCTCCTGCACAAACACGTGTACATACCTATCTATTTGTATTTGAACTCACTGTGAGTTTTATTTATGTCATTTAATAATAAATTAAAATGTTTGTTTTCTCAAAAACTGCTTTCATTTTGTCTGTTTGATGCACACATCATACCTTGAAAAATGACTAACTGCATGAATGAATTGTTTCTTGGGTTGAATTATGACAGTAGGTGTTTTTTTCCCCTGAAATAAAGCTTTAATAAACATATAAAAAGATAAAGAATAACATACTATGAACATAACACTAAATCCCTGCTTTCTGTAAGGTCAAAGTGCAAACCAGGGCCACTGTGGTTTAAAGAAAAACATCAATGATCGTGCAGCAGACAAGTTAAAAACATCTCTTATATTCTCATTTTGAGCTCAGGGGTTTCATCTGGAGGTGCAACTCTCATGTGGCCCTCATGCATCAAACCTCCATCACCAAACTTTTGGCCCCGCGATATGAGCTTTCTTTAAATAACAGCGTCCGCACAGCTACGCTAAGTGAACGTGGCTCCTCTGACATGTATTTGAAATGGCACAGAGATGGAGAAGTGTCCAATTTCAGAAATCTATTGGGGGACTTTTCCATCACTGGCACCCTTTTGTTACAATCTGCGTTGTGGTGCGACATACGGCCAACACATTCAGATCAGCCTGCGAGGAAAGTCAAAGGTACTGAATACCGACCCAAAACGCTCACACCTGGGACTGAATATAATCAACTAACATGCACTTCAGCACGGCTGTGCTCCAGAGTTTGCTCTGAATTGCTGAGGGGAACACAATCTACTGGGCTTAGTTTACTAAAGTGACTTTAATCTATTTTTACAATGGTAATGGAAAGAAATGCAAAATTTACATACATAAGGTTTTAAAATTAGTTCAAAAAAGTTATTTGGTTGGGTTTATAATGGCAGTTGGTTATTTACATTTTGATTATTACTGTCTCAAAGGTCATAGTTTACACATTTTTAAACTGTAGACAGACAAATCTCTCATATTTTTTAAAATGTATAAAAACATATCAGTGTAAAAGAGAGTGTACATATAGTCAAATCTGATATGTGACTCATCTTAAAACACTATGTCGTAAATAAATATATTTGAATTTGTAGAAGAAGACAAAAAGACTAAAAACACATGAAATGCAGCTGAAAACAGTTGAAGAGTCAAAGTATTTTGCGGTCATTCAGCCCCGGCTCATACCTGAGACCGGTGGCTCGGCCGTGCACTCATGATGTCAGTGGTGTGATGTGTGTGTCAGGCCCACAGAGGTTCGGCCCCCGAGCAATGATGGAGTGGTCCTCACCGAGGTGCAAATGAAGGCTGGAGGGTCACGGGGCCACAAGCAAACAGTTATGAAGCAGCAATGTGACCTGCAGCTGGCGGGGCCGATCACAGCGGAGCAAAGGTCCCATCATGAAACACTGACATCTCTGAAAAGTCCACTTTACTGCCTTTCCAGATTTAGGAATATATCTCCTTTAACTTGAACAAAGTACAGTAGATGTCTTTGTTTAAACTGTCACACACCACTTTCACTTCACATTCTGAACAATCATTCAGATGAGAAAATAGATGAAATGAAAGAAGATACCTGTGTCACCTCCCTATTGATGAGAAATGTAGGATACAACAATCCTTTTTATCAGTGATACACAGATATCCTACTTACATGATAATTAAGCATTTTAACATGTTTATTTATTGAAAACTTCAAGATTATATCCTCAAATACCAAATGTACAAGTACTCATGAAGCAGATATTATGATACATTTTATTACCACTACAGCTGCAGTGATGTTAAAGCAGTCATTTTGTCCACAGGTTAATATCTAAAACAGTAGCATATTTTGGATATTGATTATTTATTCTGCATGGACAATCTTTGTAATCATCATAAATCTACTTAGCCTGTAGCCTTTTCTATCACTGCTATTGGGTCATTAATAAGCACTGAATTATACAGTGGTCTTATAGCTGTAGTACTTTTTTTTTTACCACTTTAGGGGCAGCAAAAAAGTTGGAAACAAAACTATCAGTGAACAACACTAAGACAAAGCAACACTGTCATTCATTTGGAGTCGTGTTTCTAATCATCAATCATCAGTCACAAGACTTCGTCTTTCTGATCTACTTTTTTGCTAAAACCAAATGTTAAAGGAACAACAAAGGTTATTACAATTCACCCTGAACACATTTGTCTGTATGTAAGTTTCATTGCAGCTCATCCAGTGGTTGTTGAGACATTTCAGTCTGGACTAAAGCTGTGGACATACCTATTGTCCAAATAACTGACAGACACAGTGCTGTATATGTGAAAAAGTTAGTGGAGAAGGAAGCTCTACAATAGCTGATGCCTCAGGTGACGTCACTTGAGTCAGCGTTAGTTGGGGCAGAAGAGGACAAGTCTGAGAATGAAAACTATCAGGGGGTGTGGAGTTGGAAGGAAATGAGCACAGACCTCTGTAGCCCCTCATCTATGCAGGAAGCTTAAGACAATATGCTGAAGAGGAAAGGATCTTTTTAAAAAAGTCATATTTTGAACAATTATACATATATTTTATTATTTATTATATGTGTGTGTGTGTACAGCCACAGTATATACAGCATATATATACATTATACACAATTTTTCTGAACATGGACTTGATTCCAGCTAAGTTGTATTAAACATGTCTTACTATGTATAACCCCTCTCTGTTATATATGACACACTGGGCCAGTGAACATTTGACATTACTTTGATAAGAGCCAGTAACTGTGAATCATACTGAGTCTTCACTAGCATGTAACACGAGTGTGTCTACACTCAGATATAATACAGTGAGTATGGCCTCCAACTACTTTTCATTATAGCTCTAAATCATAGAGTTTGAAGGTTACATGACTTCATTATGTTCAGTAAAGAACAAAAACAACAAATAATAGAGCCACTGAGGCCTTGTGTTTCATCCTCAGTGTGTGTGTGTGTGCCTGTTTATGAGCAGTTGTCCAGACTTGGTGTGGAGGATGTTTGCTGATGGTCTTTGCTCAGTCTGGAGCGATAAACAGGCCCTGCTGGGCCCACAGTCGTCTCTGCCCTCTCACTCATGGTGTGTGTGTGCCTGTGTGTGTTGATCTGAGGACCCTGAGCTGACTGAAGCCTTTGTCCTCCAAGATGGCTGATCTGCTCGGTACACCCCAGCCTGCAGCCTGTGTTGGCCTTCACTAATTGACAATTGGAGTTTGACTTTGCACACCATCCCCTTCTCCACCCCTGGAAGTGTGTGTTCCAAATACGCTTTACAGAGTGTGCCCGGCACCCAGGTGTGGAGGACGGAGCTCTCTGAACAACAGAGGCAGATGTTGGGTTGGGTCAGTGTTGCCTAATGGGGACTGCAGTTATTAGTTTTAGTTGTGACTGACGTGTAATTCAGGACAAAACTACATTTTCTATCTGTTTCAGTGAGAGAACTGGAGTTTTCTTAACTCTTTATCTTTTAACTTTGTCTATCTTTGAAAGAAAGGACGGAGATACATGCAGGGACTGATGTTACACTCTTCTGGTGAAAATCTAAATGTGACAGATGATGCCGGCGCCATCTTTGTCCCGGTGTCAACTCACGTATCGTTCCTCCACTTCCAGGAATAAGCCACCGCGCAGTCCTATGGAAGAGAGGGCGAAGCGGCCTCCGCAAACACCACCATTATGACGGTGAGTCACATTGTGCTGGGCCTTGCGGGTGATTTACGAGGGGCCGCTGCCAAAAAACAAGTCGTCAAGTCTGGAACAGCGAGTCAGCGCAGCGGCGGGGAGGTGTGTTTGCAGACCGCCCCCTCGTCCGCCCCAAAACCCCAACCCCGTCCCTCTGATGTCTGTGTGTCTTCGTTAATGAAGAAATTCTGGTACCTCGGTGAGACATTGCTCTCAGCTGAGCAGACTGTGCCTCCTCCGTGCCCTCAACCCCTGCACAGTCATAAGGCCGCCCCACCCATCCTCAAACTCAGCTCGCACTGGAGTTGGTGGTCTGAAACTGAGACGGCTAAATTAAGGACCCAAAGCTGACTTCATATATATATATTTTTTTTTAAATTTAAGTCTTTGTCTCGCTGTCCCTTTTCTTCTTGGCCCTGGGCTTCATGTGTCTCCTTGAACACAGCACGAGACATTTCTTGAGAACCAGCTCAAACACTTCCTAAGCTTGAGGCCTAACATAAGGAAATGCCCCCAACTTCACCCTGAACCAGCTCCTCTGATGGACCCCTCAGGTTCACGATAGGTTTGAATGAATTTTGAGCTCTCATCAAATTCAGTCCATAAAATATATATTGTTTACAACTTATTATGCTGCCCCCAAGTGGCCAAACATTGATAAAGCCAGGTTAGAATACTGAGACTGTATTTAGAAATTTGTCATTTGTGGTAAGTCTGAAATGTAAAAAAGAAAAAAAAGGACAGCTAAAGTTAATATTAGGGGTCACAAGATGACTACAGAAAGAAACAACATATTAAATTAAAAATTGTCATTTGATTTTTGTTTTCTTATTTTTTTGTGAAAAATTAGATCCATTTAACTTTGCCGACAAAGAAAAGTCTTTATCAAATCCCCCCCTGAGATAGATAAAGTATTCTAATTCTGAAAATGAATAATGGATAATCACAATGGATGAGCACACTTAACCTGTTTAAGACTTCAGTGCTCTTCTGTTCTTGAGCAAATTATCATATTATAAATAAAGCTTGCATTGCATTTGCTGCTGTAACATGTGCACATCTATTCAACATCCAAGACAAAGAGTTGTAAAAATGTCTGACCTATCATATAGCCTTTGTAGTAATATGCCTCACAGCCTCTAATCATCTCTCCAAAAACACCATTGTGCCCATGAGACAGATGTCTGAGGAGTGTTTTTGAACTACATGAGCAATTTCACACATTAGGAGGACTTGCTAGCCAGCATAAGCTAATGTATGTTTCCTCCCGTCACCGCAGTGATGGTGACAGCCTCTCACCATCCTGACAGGCCAGTCCAGTTAGCTGTGCACGGTCACACAAGCACAGAAGACTTGTAAGCAAACTGGCCCTCACTGAAGTAACATTTAGCAGAGGTGCATGATATCCAGTGTGGTCTGAGTGAGAAACTGTGTCTTTCACTCATTCGTGCTGATTATCCTCAGGGGTCAGACGGCATGTCCATCGCTGCATTAACACCGATGTAATATCTAATATGTAATAAGTAATATGTAATATGTAAAGGTGATGACAGTGGATGTGTTTTTTTAACTGGTCAATTCTGATGAAAGATAATAGTAAACATACTTTTTTACTAATTTTACTTCCACTCATGAATATAAACATGAAATCCACAAATGCAGTACATTCAAGCCTCTGACAGATTTTAGGGCTACTGCTGCATTAAAAAATGGTATAAAGTCTTTAGAGATGAAGGGACTTGAGTCAGCAGTGTTTGGGATGACCATGACTCTGACAATGAAAAATGTCAGGAGGTGTGGAGTCAGAGAGAAGCTGGAATTAGTCTGATCCTCTGATGATATATGTGTGTGTGTGTATGTATGAATTGAATCACTAATATCAGCCTGGCTGTGAGCTGTGTGAGCATGTCTACTTGTCATTGTGGCACTACCATCAGCAGACCTTCCTCTATACTCTGATTTTGAACCGTCTTTTCGTGAGCGTCTGCAGTACATTCAGTTACTGTCCTGTTAACTTGTTAATCGCAGCTGGAGATATTAACAATTTCATACACAACAGAATGGACCATGGGGCAGCTAAACGGTAAATCCTGGCATCTGATTGGCTGTACTTGCCCTGTGCCCATGTGACTGCTTGACAGTTGCTCTTGGAGGTTACTATTACACTTTTTGTAACTAGAAGTCTCTTGGAAAGTACTTAAGGTCTTAAGATGAACATTTTCAGGTGTAATTTTGGAAATTACGGCCTCCCTGATATTGCCTCATTCATCTAAAGCTACAGTCAACTGTAACTTCAGCAGTTTGAACATAAACATCATCTCCACCACGTTTATTTACTGTACATGAAACTATAGAGGATGACGCTCAACCCTCCTAAAGCTCTCCAACACTTAACAAGGAAAACACTGCTCCCTTGTGGTTAAACGTTAGTCTTCATATCTGTTTATGGAGCATTTTACATTGTCTGAGCATTTTGAAAATAGTTGATTCTTTCAGTAGTTGGTCATGTTTTCCATCTCAACTGACCTAGAAAGGCTCAGAAATCTATGGCAGCCACATCAGAACTTCCACTATTATGTAATTACTGTGGATGGTGAAAGCTCTAAACTTGTTGTGATTATTGGCCAGCTGGACGTGATCCAAACACAAAACACGGTTCATTGACTGTGAGGGCTGGTAGAAAAAGAAAAAAAAAAAATCACTGCTATGGCCTTGAACTCTTTTAGGTTGTGAACTTTCAAATTCACAGCCAGTGTACAAAAGTGTACAGGGGAGAAGACGAAGAATAGAAGTAAAGAAGTTTACTGCTTGAAATGACCAATCAGCAACGTCCATTTTACTCTGCTGTTGCACTGACACTCTGCTAACAGATCATGCTGACAGTGCAGTAAAATAAAGTAAGTAAAATATAACCACTCACACAACACATCACAGTGATTTTAAATTTATTTATTAAAAAAATCCAGTCGCATCTTTAAATATTCAGATGACATGCTAAGGACGAGTGTGGGCATTACAGTCATCAATGATATCAGGACAAAATGAAAAAAAAAAAACAAAGACAATGCACAACGACAGTGCATTTAAACATTAGTCAACAAAACCATGCCCAGTACGGACAGGGCAGGTGAATGGGGAGTTGGTTGGTTTTGATATGATTTTCATGTTTGGAGCAAGTCTCAGCTGAATTTGGCTTTAGAGAAATCCATCTCTGGGTGCTGAGCCATGAACCTGCAGACACAGAAGATGTCAGAGTCACTAACAAGAAAACACCAAAGCAAGACAAAGTCACTTGAAACACAATTCCATCTGTTTTTTATACACACATACTATCTCAGACACAACTGGCGGGATTTGTTTAAATTCTTCTGTTGCTGGTATAAGTCTTGACTGCCAGCATGGCTTTGCTGTGCACAGACATGTTTTACCTTTAGCTCTAGCACCTCCATCTGGACAATTAGTGACTTTTGAAATGATTTAAAAAAAATCACTTTGAGAAGACATTGTCTGACAACATATTTGACTGGCATGATGTGAACTTTGTGTCAATAAAAAGACTCATCGATCGTGGCTACAGTCAGCACAGTGGTATTGTTTAACCCTTATAAAACTATACAAGAGCTTGAGAGGCCGCTTTAACAAGCTTAAAGAGGAAGTGGAGGTCAGCCTCACAGCAGACGTGTCTCCTCAGGTCTGAGCTGAGTGCAGCAGAGGAGGAAGACGGGGTCATTTACAAGCCACAGTGATAAGAAAGTGTCCTTCAGGTCTCTGTCACAGTCCTGACATTAGCCCACATCCAGGCCTTATCTTAGTTAACTGCTGCTCTGTGTAATATTTGACATGATACGTCCCATAAGAGGCTACTGTTCCTGAAAGGGCAGACTAACATCACAGTCAGTGTCATCCCCAAACCCTCCTGACATTATGTATCCGAGAGGTTAATACACCGTTTTAATGCCACTCTGCATTAAGTATTAAAGAGTTGCAGCAGTTCTTTAATATGCAAATTAAAACAGCACAGTGGTAGTTTTATGCTTTAGCACATTTACCGTGAATGGGATCTATTTAAGTTTATGGCTGACCATTTCCTTTAAGTATACCAGGTTTTTAATCCTTTAGATGGCTATAGGTTTCAGCTGGTTTTACTGTGCTATCAAATTCAGCCTGCACAGACTTGAAACCTGTTTGACCAAGATAAGCCATCACAGGGGAACACACACTGCCTGGATCTTTGTATCAATATGTTGTTGAACGTGGCGAGAGGCAATCTTCTGATACTCCTCCTGTTGGTCTCTTTAGAACAGATTTAGATACTTGAACCTTGAAAAATCATTCACACCGTTGGCTTTGTGATATTGTTAGAGTCTTAAAAGGTATTTTACATTTTAGCACTGTTCTCCCTCTTCTTAACACTGTTATACACATGATGGACAGTGTCAAACTGAAAAATATTTGATCTTTTTTGTTCCATGCCTTCTTGCACACCTGTCAACAGACTTCAATTAAAAAAAATAAATCGATGTGTTGCCTTCTAAATGCACAACAGAAGTGGTGGTGTAGTGGTGAGTTACCACTAGCACTGGACTTGAGTTACCATGTGCCACCATCAAGAAGGGAACTGGAACAAACTTTCTGAAAAGATATAATGGCAGTACAGAGCACTGCTGCTGTGAGACAGTGACACGAATGCTGCAGAGCTGAAAGATTACAACTAATTTCTGGTCAGACGCGTCTCCTTGAACCAGGTGGTGTCTCTGTGCGTCAGGAGCTGGTACAAACACACGCTCTCTTTTATCACCTCCAGTTAGAGCAGGGGAGCCTGGCCTTGAGCACAAATAGCTAACACCGAGGACAAAAGTAGACATACAGCTTTCAAATTCACCCTTATAAAATCTTTAAGTGTCATAAAACCCCTGTTAAACTGACTGTGGATACAATGAGAGCTTTGGAGAGTTAGCCAATAAAAACGAAGTCAGCTGACAGAGAATAAAAAGAATCCACGATCACAAAAACTGAGCGACACTGAACTGAGCGACACTGAACAGATGCAGCTTACTTTTTAAGAATGTCTTGTTTCTTCTGCTCTTCAGATGTAGGCAGGCCCATTGACTTCTGCCTCTGGTCATACATCATCTTCTCTACCATACCACGTGTCTCTCCGTCCAGGTCTGACAGCTGCTCAGCGAGAAAAAACACACAGTGAGGGTGGGACAGGAAGTGGCTACTCCTGATGTACAAGAGGCAGAACAATGTTAAGACCATAAACTTTCCCTCCTTTACCTTTGAGTTCTCTGGACAGACTTTCTTGGTATTGATTTCTGGATCTGTGGTCACGATCCTGCTCCACCACTCCATTTTATTAATCTGAAAATGAAGTTGATGATCGGGCTCAGAAACAAACAAAAAACCCCAACAAAACAAAACAGAAACAATTAGCAGTTCCTTTAATTTAACTTCATTCCTGTGACCGCCCACAAACTCTGCTCCTACCTTTTCCAAGTGGACTGTGACCACCTTGCCATCGTCAATGAGCCAGGAGCTCTCCTCCACCTTCACCTCGTTGTAAAGCTGGCCATCAATAACAGGGGGGTGTCCCTTCAGGCCCACCTTGATGCTGCGTCGCTGGATGTCTACCACCACGTCTCTGCCCTTAATGCGGAACTTCACATCAAAAGGCACTGCCAGCTGTCGGAGCATGTTGAAATACACATTACATATAAGATCCTGTTTTACTGGTGAACATCCAGTTTACAATATCAAGTAAGAGAGGGCACTGAGAGTGGAATCACTCGCTGTCAGGCAACATTGTTAAGTTCAACACAAAAGATCTAAGCTGATATGGGAAACAATTATACCTGCAATTATGCTTCTTCTGGGTCTGAACCAAGGAAGCTCAAAGTTGGTTGGTTTGGTTCATTTATAAACATGCTCAGTGCCAAGACACCCATATGTAGGAAGATGATGGTTACATTTCCAAAGTGTAGCTTATCACACATTACATCAATTAATGATTTCATAATAAAAATGCATGTAAATGTAAAAGTCAGCCAATAAGTGTGATGTTCAACATTTTACTGAGAGAAAAAACAAGGTGTCAGCATTAAAACACATTAAACAAGCCTAGATCAACACTATCACCATTAATTACATGCATCAAACAGCAATAGTGAGCATCAAGATGAGCAACTGAACTTTTCTATATAAAAATATGTAGAAGCCCAATTAAAGTGATTTGTAATGTGCAGTGAATTCAGCAGCACACTCTCCCATCAACAATATCTCCCAACAACATCAACTTTTCCCAGAATTTTACAAGCTGTCAAACACCTCAGGAGTGGGCTTATATAAGAAACAATGGATTTTGACACACTTCATGTTGCTGGTGTGCGTTTCCATTAAAGTAGCTATAATCACTATTTCTAAAATTATGCTATCTTCCTATTAAGCAACATTTCAGGGTGCTGACCAATACTTCCCCCAGCTGCTGTGATATTAAATATAGATTTGGATTCCACATATTGCAGACTGTGCAATCCAATCTATATAATAAGGCTTTCACACCTCCGTAAATAATGTGAGCAGATACTATTGGAAAATCTCTCTCCCATCATATGTACAGAGCATTTCCCAGGATCCCAACATTTTACCAACTCAGGCAAATGTCTAAATATAAAATCAAAGGGGCAGAGGACTGAATCTGGGACAAGCTCTTGATCATCACAACAGAGGTCCAGGCCAGTATAACTGGGCATGCCATCACAGAAAAACAGGGAAATGTGTGTTCTCATGTGTGTTGCTGGTTTTGGGCAAAAATATGGCAGCCTAAGCAGCAAAATGATCAGAGCTCATCTCGTCTGAGGGGCTTCGTAAACACAGAGAAACAATGAGTGAAAGCACTCACGTCAACTTCAGACAGGGTCTGTGTCCACTTGTAGTTCGGCAGGTCAGCCCCGTTTCCTGAATTAGGCTTTAGTTTGTCTTTGTCCTTCTCATCCTCCTCTCCCTCTGACTCAGACTGTTAAAACAAAAATGAAAGTGAGTGAAACTTTAGTTTCATCAACAGCAAAATATTCAACCAACATTTTCAGCTGCAACACTCACCCCTTTCTCTTTTTCTTCCTTATCAGACGACTTCTCTGTGTTTATTGTTGGATTCACCACGTTCTCCTCCTCTTTCTTTTTCTAAAACACACAACACAAACAGATATGAGTAATATTAATAATAGAACAGCAACAGTGACAAACATTCGACAGAGTGTCAGAGCTTCAAGACTTTACCTTGTCAAGTTCAGACTGGAGCTTCTCTGCTTCTTCATCAGTCAGCTCCTGAATTCTGGGACCGTCCTCCTTTTTCTTTTTCCTCTCTTCCTCTGCTAGTTTAGCAGCTCTTTCTGCCTTCTCCTTCTTCTCCTTCTCCTGTTTCACCTGCTTGTCTTTGTGGACCTTCAGTGCCAGCTTATTGTGGTGAGCAAAGGCATCTTTGACAAGCTGAATGAATAAGACGGTGAGAAACAGAAATGGGGGGATGAGTGGAGGTGTACCACTACACGGCACAGAGTGTCGTCTCAAATATCACACAAGCTGCAGACTCTGCTCACCTGCTCAGGAGCACCTGCTTCGCCACCGGTGAAGAAATCTGTTTTGCGGCGGAGGAAGCTAAAAAATGTGTTTACTAACTGTGGAGAGAAAAAAGACAGGCCGTCACCAATCACCTCCCACAAATTTGGACTTTCACAGTTAAATATCATTGACATGAATGAACAAGAGTGAATAAGCTTCTTTGACACACTCACACCCTTTAAACAGTCTCAGCATTTATCAGCTTCATTTTTTTACCTCGATCTTTTTCACATTTTTACAGTTACTACAGATCCTTGCATTTTATCTGATACAGGAGAAGTTAAGTACTTAAGTATGGTCTTCACCTTCCCTCTGACTCACGTGTCAGTCCCGTTATGATGCAACATGTCCTGTATTACTAACAAATAAAACGTGTACAGAAGGGAAGGTTCGATTCTTCCAAAAAAATCCATTTGACAGCACCCAGCATAATATAAACATTTATATTTACAGTAATATTCATAAGATCTTCCTCCAGGAAATGAGGCCTTCTACAAAATATGGGTTTAACAGGAACTAAAATGAGATTTTCTTATAAATAAATATTATTCATGTTGTTGGTCACATGTGAGCCGAACTGAACAGACCACCTTACTGTTTATAATTATTATGGTCTGTTCAACAGCATGTCCTGATAACAAAATGAACACGAACCTTTAAAACAGACCACATTTTCTTCATCTCTGCAATGTTAGGCTAACAGCCTACCTACATTAGCGGGTTAGCTTTAGCACGTTAGCAAAACGCTGCTAAATTACCTCTTGAATGCCTCCTTCGTGTTGCTGCGCCATCATAAGCAACATGCCGTCAAACTTTTCTTCGTCATCCCCCATGTTACGTGTGTTAAGAGGAGGTTAATAAAATATTAGCTGCAATATGAAGACAGAAAAGTGACACAGTTTGTAAGGCCCGCAGAGTCACGCTGCTCACTTCCTGACAACAAACTCCGCCTGAAAATATTTTAACCAATTGGAAGAAGGGAATCTGAATGACAGCTAAACTATCCAATCAAGTTCGAGCTTTGGTTCAGGGTGGGACTGCGGCGCTAAGGAAGAATGATAATTTTCTAGAGAAGAAAAGATCAAATATTATTTTATAGTACGTATGATTAGAAATCACTCCGTTATCAATGTATAATAATAACTGGTGTACACAGTTCATTACATCACCAGATGTACAATGAATTCAAATCACGAATGAATATACTAAATGAAACTTGAGAATATTAATTTAAAGTCTGAATATGTTGAAAGAAACATGACGTCATCAAGGTGCAGGTGCAGTCAAACAAGCTAATATTTGTCGTGATTTAGCTGAATAGCAACCCAGAAATATCTTAAGAATGCAGAAACGCAATGAAACAACAGTTGAACAATTTAACAGTTGAAATGAGCCATGTTTCGTTGTTTTCTTACCTTACCTTTCTACACTAGTTGGTTGTGGTTAATGTATTTTGTTTCGGTCAGTGAAACTCTGGTGCAGTTACATACATGGTTCTTCATCTGCTGCTAAACAGACTTTATTACACTTCATTTTATTTCATAGTAGCGGCGGTACATCGATGCGTATATGTGACGCTATAACTATTTCCATGGTAACCATGGTTACCATATATATATATATATATATATGTGTGTGTGTGTGTGTGTGTGTGTGTGTGTATATATATATATATGTATATATCTATACATACATACATACACACACACAAGATCG
>JBAJHX010000040.1:3037469-3062340 GCA_037176925.1 Amniataba percoides | reverse complement strand
TATACATATACATATATATATGTATTCATTGGGAACAAAGTAATGTGTGTACATTGAGTGCTGATTTCTACACAGTATATACCTTTAAGTGATGCATGCAGACATCGGAGCTGAGTGCAAATGAGCCTCCATCCCAGCTCCTTTGACTATGACAAAACTTATCTTAATCACAAAATTGTTCAACCATCACATTTAATAGCTGACACTTGCTTCCCACTCCATGTCTGTCACACTGTCCAAAGAACATCTTTAATTGCATCACTTAAAGGAGAGTGACGAGGCTTTTAGTAATACTGGACACTTTTTATCGCCTCTCAAGTCCAAAGTTAAATTTTATTCCAATGCTTATTTTTCGCTATATTTGCAACTTATAAAGCACATATAAAAAAGCATATAAGAAGAATGAAAGTATTTTCCTCTCATTTGTTTCTTTCTATGTGTGTGCCTTTGCATAAATAGAAACAAGTCAGGTTTGTAGGAGGATAAAGCGTTTGGGATCCTCACATCAAAATATCACCGAACCTTTTACAGGATGTTGCGGGGAGCATTTCCAATTCCTTCATCTCTCAAAGAACTGGGAGCTTTTCCCTTTGAAGAAATGATCCAATCTGAGCTGAGGAGGACTGAAGCAGATCTAATAGCACATGCTGACCCTTTTCTTTCACCAGTCGTGTTCGCAGACAGTTAGGTGTATATATCGTCTCCAGCCAGCGCCCTCGGAGGATATATAGAGAAGTATTTCAACTGTCATGTTTTATGAGGCTTTAGCGGACAATTCTCCTTGCTTTGACGCCATAAAAATCGCACCATTGTGAAGTAAAATCAGCTAACCCGCATGGATATTCATTTTTTTCGGGCCAGCCTATCTCACGAGTGGTGTGAAATGTGTTTTGGGTTTTGGACAGTTTGATGCATATTCCTGTGTTTAACCTCTATCCGACTCACAGAGCAACGCACATCTTTTCATATTATTTCTTGTTAGTGATTGATACGGCAGGAGAAGGAGACAATGAGATAAGGGGGGGGGGGGTATCAATCATCATTAGCAGAAGGTTGTTGGTGTGGACAGCATTCGGTGCCCGTCCCCTCACTTTTAAATTTAACGTTCAGACCGGACATTACGGCGAAAGATCCCTCAGCGATGAAGCAGGGACGTGACTTAACTTGACCTTCAGAGAGACGACGGTTCTTCCACCAGGATCTACTTTTCAGTTTGCTCTCTTACTGTATAATCCTATTGATTATGGCTATTTAATGACTTTGACCTACCGAGGTTATCGCATTAATGTTCATCCAGGGAATTCAATTAACCAACGCTAGAAAAAGTGTCTTACAAGCGATGAACACAACAGCGGCCTCTTGCTCCTAACGAATATTTTCATGCTCTTATCTACCATCTGCCGCGCTGACAAGGTGTTGCCTCTCTGTGATGGTTAATTATGTGCTGTACTGTACGCCGGCACAAATGCATTAGTGGGAGTGCTGTTCTCTAGTTCCTCGCGATGAACTCAACCTTTAATGTTGTTAAACTGATTAAACCTTTGCTGAGAACTCACTGAAAGTTGAGCGTACCTTTCCTGCGATTATGAGCCTCTGACTTTATCCGACATCAAATATGTTCGCCCTGTTGTTGACCCCTTTCACACACAAGTAGCCGTGTGATCCACTGTTAATATCAAAACACTGACTATAGCAGCTTTAGGGCCCTAAAACACTCAGAAATGACCCCCGAGGTCGACTTCTGGACAGTGTATGTGCACAAAGTTATTCTTAAACTAAACTGGGTGACTGCATTAGTGGATGTTTTGCACTTTTTTACCCTCTGTGTAGTCATACATTTCTGGCTCTAGACCCTTATAGCTACATTGAAAGTATACTTTTAGGCTCATCTCACCTCTGTTGCACCCAAATCTGCTTCTAGTATTTGTGAAAGAACCTACAAACCCCACGTGTCAATAAGACTCACGAGTGTGAGAAGAACTAATGCGAGCCACAGACAGCAGCGAGAGGTAAATCCAGCTATAGATGGTATACAAAGTACTTAGATGGTATACAAAGTACTTACAGGAGTTATGCCACATTATTAAACTGTGATAACTCCATATAGTAATGGAGTGTATTTTCTAAAATCAATGAAGATGCTATGAATAGATTTAATGGCCACAATGGAATGTCTGTTTTAGATGAATTAAATATGTGACACATGAAGGTACCTCATCACATTAATGCAAAAATCTGCCAAATCCAATATTGCCCAATAAGCAGTCCTGCTCATTGATTGCCGTCATTGCTCCCAGTGGACTTAAACAGCCACAGAGAGGTCTTTTTTTTAAACGGAACAGCAAAATATCATCATATTCAGTATCTGAGTGAGGGCGCCATCCCTTTTTGTTTGCAAGATGGCCGCCCTCCCCTCTCTTTTTCTCTCAGTCCCACTCTTCTATCTGTTTCATCTTTGATCTGTAATATACTATTTCAGCATTTCCCTATACAGATCAGGCACAGCACCACATGAACAACGTTACCACTGCTAAAACTGAAAATAAATGAAGTGACGAGAAAATGTACTAGTTGAAAGCAGAACACAATATTGTCAATCAGAGCGAATTATCTCCCTGTCAGTGTGTTAGAAGTGGTTGTTTACTGATGCGCCGTGATAAGCACTGATAAAGCCACATTCATCACACTTAATGAGTGTCAAATAGCTCAGTATTTAGCAAATAAATACAAGAACACGGCCGTTAAAGCACCGTGCTTGTTACAAATATAAATCCACGACATGCGAGTGTATTCAAAGGAGCCTATCTGCCGTATGTCACTGCCATCAGTTTATTGGCCTTGAGCGATGAAAAATGAATAGATTAACAATTATGATGCACATGACTAGCTCTTGCTGCTGGATCAGGGATTGGGCATCAGTTTGGGTGTGAGAGCAGAGAGAAATAGAAAATGGACAGGTAGGGGTGACTGGAGGTCTGGAAATGGGAGATCTAGTTTATGGGCTTATGGGCTAATTAATTATGATTAACTTTGGAAATTTTCCTCTTTTTTTAAGATTTTTAGGTGAGTTATCCATAGTAATAGTAAAACTGCACAGTTTTTAGTAATAATCTTAAAAATTTCCCAACTTCAGCTAGGTGCTTCCAATGGCATCTCTCCCTCTTAATAATTAACAAGTTGCCCACCTGTCACACCATCAAATCACAGCACACACCCTTCTCAACCAACATATAAACAGCATACCAGAAAAAATGAACTTAGCACATACACACTGCTTCAGTTTAGGTTTCTGCAGCTGTAACACCAGAATATTAACACACATATATATATATATATCTATATATATGCAGAGAGAGAGAGATTTGATTGATAGTTTAGGTAGTTAGATAGTTGATTAAGATGAATTATGATGCAATAAAGACAACAGATATGATGAGAAAGTGATATTCATATGTGCCACTGGATGAGAGTTCACAGCTCGGCCCAGATTATACATTGAAGGAGATTTACGTGAACTGATTTCACCTCAGTTAAGTTTACCTTTGTTTTGGAGAATTTCCAAAACAGTCGGATGTCTACATAATACGGGATTCTCATAACTGAAAATCTTTAATTACTGCAGTCAGGTAAAGCTGATGGAGGCAGGGGGAATTATTACAGTACAGTTGTATCCTCAAAAGCTATAAAAAATGATTGTGTTCTTTCAGCAGGTCTAAGGTAAATGGGTCACAGGTAGCAGCCTGTGCGTTGACCCCGTCAGTCCTTGATAGACTGGTGCAGGTTGAGTTAATGACTGAGGTAAACATGATAAATGTCATTCACCCCGCGGCTTCTGAATTTCCTCTTTCTGCGCAGCTGCTGAGTTTAACTGGCCTTATCGCCGCCACGTGGAGGGAACCTAGATCCCTCTGCATGGGAAGTCCAGTCTTTTTTTTCTTCCAAATGCACTGGCTTAAAAAAGGAGCGTCAAGGCTGGGTTTGGCCTGAGCAGGTGACGTCCTGGATAAATAGGGCCGCATTCAGGCATTATGTGACACTTTGTTCTGGAGCTTACTGTCCTGTCTTTGCCTCTTTCTTCATGATGTTTCCTCAGGAGGAGATTACAAACAGTGCTTGCTCTGGTTACCGGGATCAGCATCCTCACACTATCCTGTACAACATCTTGAGTGGGAGGCAGAGTGGCTACCTCAGCAGCAAACTGAATTGTAACACAGAGCACAACTGCCACTGTGAGCGGAGCAGAATAGTTTGCCTTAAGGACCCTGGGGCCACCTGCCCAGTCGCCTCCAGTGTGCTGGTCAAAACCATCTGCTTCGTGAGAAGTTTACCGTCCTTCAGTCAGCTTCCGTCGGGAGATCAGTCATCACTGTTAAGACACTGCTGGATTCCTTTATTTGTTCTGGGGCTTGCCCAAGAAAAGATAGACTTTGAAGTGACTGATGAACCAAACTCAAGTATCCTTAGACAGATTCTGCTCGGACCAGGACTCACTGAGAAGGAGGCGGACCGGCCAACTCATGCTGGAGTCCACAAATTGAAAAGTTGCTTGCATCAGCTGTGGGATCTGGATCTCAGTCCAAAGGAATATGCTTACCTGAAGGGGGCTTTGTTGTTTAACCCAGGTAAAATACACATTCATTAGCTGTGTTAATAGCCTCACTCATCTGTTTGATATGTGATATGAACTTGACAGAAACGTCTCTTTATCACTTCCAGCTGTTCAAGGGTTGAGAGCCTTGTCGTTCATTGAAGGTCTCCAGCAGGAAGCTCAAAGAGCTCTCCGAGAAGTCGTCCACCTCCTGCACCCAGAGGACAGCGCTCGATTGAGCCGCGTCCTTCTCGCAGTCTCCTCCGTTAGGACTGTCAGCCACAGCCTGGTCACAGAGCTCTTCTTCAAGCCAGTTATTGGCAACACAAATATGTTACATTTATTAATGGCCATGTTGTTTGTGCAAAAAGATCCCAGTGACAGAGCTTTATTTGAGTGAGTGTGTTTGATATGAAATTTTATAGTGAATTTTGGCTGAAAAGCACAAAAAATAAACCTTTTAATACCGCAGCTTATAAGAATTGCACAATTTCTGAAAGCATAAAAAAATCAACAACACATGTGGAGAATTGACCTTATTGTGTAAGTGTCGTATGGGAGGTTGATTTTAAAAGCAGCACTGCTCAGTCTAAAAAAAAAAAAAAAGACCCATTCTTTGACTCCCCCATGTGGTCATGAGTGGCAAACAACAAGCAAACAATCATTTTGCGTTTCACTTCATTTGCTTTATTGTTTTTACAGCGAGACATCAGGTAAAAGACAGATTACCGTCAATACAAGAACCCGCCAACACATCTTTACTGAAAACATAAAGTACTATACTTTGGTGACAGGCCTTAGCAGCATAATTTGGAATTTAGAACATTTTCTGAGAAAAATCACATGTGCAAATGATGCACATTAGAATCGTTACAGTTAACTGTTTATATGACACAGACACAGCCTTAAGACAAAGCTGCATTTTCTGCTTCTTGGTCGAAACCAGAGCAACCAGTTTCACACCATTTCATTATAACCACAACGGCACTGCAGCCAAATTCCTGACGCACGAAGAATAAACTGTGCTGTTATTTAAAATCCCCTTGGCCCTTATTACCTCAAGTCACAAAAGCAATATATTGTCATATTATTTTACACATTGAGAGGACAGATCCTTAGGTATATTAGCTACCCATGTATATTAAATGAAGGCAATACAATAGGGCCCACGACCAACAGTAATCATAAGCTCATGCTGATAAGGACACAGAGCTGAATAAATTCCACTGAGTCATCTGGCCAATTTCCCATCAGGACCCAGGAGCAAACACAGCGAGCACGCTGGTAAGAAAACAGAATGTTCACTTCAAGTCAGCTTGGGATAAAGTCACAAATAAATTATTGTTATAGTGTATGGTTTAGCTGCAGTTCACACCAGGTTTCATAACACCTTTCAGTTTGAGACTTGAGACAGAGAGGACGGCCACAAACAGTACCCAGAAGGCATCAAACACCTGGTTAACCTAAAATCTTATGAGTTATCTTCTTCATGTTAAAACAAGACTGTTAATCTGCTCTGAAAAAAAAAAAAAAAAAAAAAAAAAAGATCACTCTCCACATTGTATGAACATTATAAAAGTCACAACAGAAAAAAAGAAAAACTCAACTAAAGATCCACTTCTTGGCTATAGTTTTCCGTGTGTCTTTTCTCAAGGGAAAAAAAACATTATTATTATTTCATTACTTTCTTGCCAGAGAATATCACATTTATATCTGTACAGTAAATATGAAGCTTCCACCAGAAACTGGCTAGTTTAGCTTAGCATAAAGACTGGAAACAGTGGGAAACTGCTAGCCTGCGCCTGTCCAGCGATAACAAAACCCAACTGCCATCTTCATTAAAGCTCTCTTGTTATTACGTCACACCTTTTTTCTAATGAAGTACAGAAACGAAACAGTAAAAATGACTAACTTGTGTTTTTCATACTTTGGTTTCTATATATAAAGTGAACTTTGTTATTTGGCAGATTTAGTTACCTTTGGACAGAGCCCAGCCGTTTCCCCTTGTTTCCATGCTTTATGCTAAGCTAAGCTAACTGGCTGCACTGTGCAATTCTCTGCAAGAAAGCAAATAAGTATATTTCCCTTTACTCTTCCTTTGACAGAACTCATATCACCAGGGGTAAAAAACAAACTCCACTCATTATTAGAACTACAGGACAAATGACATAAAACAGCATTTTCTACATCATGTTACACTATTGCCACTTTTAGTCAATGTTATGCCTCTTAGTTCAATTTGAAATATGACAAATTATGGAAATTATCAGAACACAATTTCTAATCATTAATTTAGAATCACTGACTGTAAATATGTGATACATAACCACTGGACTGAAAGCACTGAATATAGATTAAAAATCACACAAATCAGTTTAAAATCAAACTTATGATGATGACAAGATGATGAAATGTGCCAAAAAAATACAACTCTCTAGTATTTTGATAGAAATACATCCAGATGTCCTTTACATAACAACAGAATAATCTGACCAGAAAAAATGTGAGTCAGGTTTCATGACTCAGTTCTCCTTCAAGGGCGAGGGGACGGTTAATCGTGATAAAATATCTGAGAGCCACCAACAGCTGCTGGTGATGTCTGCCCGCAGGGCAAGCTCTCGATCAAGCAATCCTTCAAATATACACATAATATCTATCAACCATAAATATCCACACACAGAGCCCTGAGTTCACTGAAGTCCTTCAGACAATGTGAATCTTCACATTTTCTTTCCTCGTGGCAACGTCATGGTCCCTACAAAGAGCTTGGCTCAGCCAGACACTCCTGTGCAAGTAGGGTCGCCTTTCAACGTCCCATACGTGACCTTGCGGACACAGCATGACAAACAATTCAAGCATAGATCGCCGGCGTGGAGCTGGAATCATGTTCTGACAGAAGTGCGAATTAGTGGGACTCCAGAAGAATTAGTTTCCGTGTGAGAGGGAGAGTAGGCTGTTGGAGAGGTCGAAGTGTGACCTATAAGAAAAAGAAATAAAGACAGACAAAACAAACATGGTAATTCCTCAGCATTAATCTGGACAGGTGTTTTTCATGGGCTCACTGACATAACATGGTGCAAAACTTCACACTGTATATGACAAAAGCCAGTAAGAAGGCTGCACATCTGGATTCATCTGGATCTGTGTGTTTAAATATACCATTAAAACAAACTAAAATAAAATGTATACCTCAAATAAACTTAATGTAAAGACTACAGAGGTGCCCACCAATGTTTTTTTATATATTTGGCCGATTAACCAAGCAGTGAAAGAAGACTTTGCTTTAGCATCTAACTTGATGCCAAACTATTTGCTCTGCCTTTTTAATCACTGCTCTGATGACACATCTTGGGAGCAGGTGAAGAGGTTGAAGTCATCAAGTTGAAACAAGCCATTTATGACGAGTTTGTGCAGTTAAGAGAGTTTGTTGAAACCCATTCTGAATATTTGTGCGAACTAGCTATTTTGTGCATCTCTCAAGGACAGGTCAAAATGTGAAGAGCTTGTTATAATATCACAAAAGCAAATTGGAAAATAACACTCGTAGACAAATACCTGCACAGAGCTGTTGCTGCCATAAAGGACGGAGAGGTCATGTTCTCTGTATTTATTCCAGTGTATGAAGGTGTTTCAGAAACCAGCTCAGAGGGAGTTCACATTACAAGGTATCAACAACTTAAAAGCGCTTTAAAAACTGACTGCAATTTAGAGTCAATACAATTACATTCAACTTCTTATAAGCCAGCACAATAAATACAAAGGATTCTGTGTTTCTCTAACACAGTTTTATTCCTGCTTATGTGGAGAAGGTTTTAAAACAACATTTAGGCCACTGGTAATAAAACTGGAGTGTGAAGAAGGTGATGAAAATATGATTCAAAGGGAACAATAACTATAAACGAGTGCTCTGGTGCTTGATATGCATCAACACTCAGATGTGCAATTTAGAACAATAACAGATTTTTGACAGGGAAAAAAAAAATTAACCCAGCCAACACGTAATACCTGAAATACTACAGAGATATGTATGTACGGTAAATGCTTTTTGCCATGACAGGAATTTAAGATCTACTAGTTTAGACTTTCACTTTGGGCCATAGAGTTCTTGCCTGCTGGCACATACATGCCTGGCAAACTTTCCCTCTTCTTACAGCCAAGTTTTGAAAAACAAAACACCAACATCATTCAGAGTCGTTGATCAGACTACCAGGAATAAAACACACAATATTCAAGCTATGACTTAACAATAAATTTCCCTGCAGAGTATAAGAGTATATCTTATGACAGTTTATTGTGTAACTAGAAGATGTCTTACCTCCGTTGTTCCTCCACATGTCTCTGGCATACTTATCAGAAGGGGTCAGTTCTGATATTTGGATGTTTGGATTTGATTTGTAGTCATCTTGAGGAAACAGAGAAAATGAGAGTGGTCATTACTTGATGGTAGAAAAGCAGCTCTTGTGTTTTGGAGAGAATACTGAGTGAAACACTTACTGTTGTTGCTGAAGGAAGAGGCGTCGCTCTCCTTCATCGTCTCGTTGCCGCTGTCCGACAGCGTCCTCTCCCTCCTGGAGACGGGCGGCCTCTTCTTTGTGCTCTTGCGAGTGCTGATGCGGATGATGCCGCGAACCAGTCGACACTCGGCCTCCTGCTCGTCCATTTTGTGCTCCTCCGCCAGCGAGTTGATGAGCTGGTTGATGGCCTTGCTCTTCTTCAGAAACACAGAGTCCGAGGTGCACCTGGCCAGCTCCTCGATCTGGTATTCAGAGTAAAGCTCCAGCAGCTTCTTCGTGATCAGAGAGTCCACGTCCTCATCGCCGTCCTCCCAGTCGTCAAACCTCATAGACTCGTGCAGGGACGCGTGGCTGGGCTGTGTCTCACCTCGGGGCGGAGGCGAAAACGATGAAAGTTTGGCTTCAACATCCAAATACTCTTTCGGACTGGCAACCTTGACGCCACCGATGCAGACGTCGCCTAGCCAGTCTGCGGCATCCTCCTCTTTGTTGTCGCCGGGGTTCACAGCTCGGAGGCTCACCTTCTCTGGTTCGTCTGTGGGGCTCTCATTCGGCGCCAGGCACGGAGCGAGGATGGAGCGCTGGCAGACCCTGTACAGGCCGCAGGTGAGCAGGCTGCACACAAAGGTCCTGCAGCTCCTCGGAGAAGAGCAGGGATTGCAGCTGTTTGCTGCAGAGGGAGGTTCTGCAGAGCCAGGAATGAAGCCAATGGTCTCTGACTCTTTTCCATTGGCATCTTTCAGTTGAGCTTTGCGGTGCGCTTTTGGCTCCGGGGCCGGGAGTCTGTCTTCCACTGGGTCCACACAGCGCTCCTCATAAGACGACCTCTGGCTGTCGCTCCAGCCGGATCCGTGCCTGGAGCTGTGCCTCAGATTACCAGCGCTGCCGCCAGACATGACTATCTGGCTCCAAGTTCTGGACAAACATGAAGGAAAATGATTGAGAATCAGATATGCACATCATACAAGGGAACTGTCTTAGTATTTAGGTGAATAAGAATAAACAGAGTAAGAGAAGGTAAAAAGCTAAATATCAAGTAGCACAAAAAACATGAAAATTTAGAAAAAAAAAATACAAATATGGACAATATCTCTGTTTTCAAAATCCAAGAAATTTTGCGTAGGAGCGTGAAAATTTGCAGGTGAGATGTGACTTCATGGTAAAGGTGTGTTGAAATGGTCTAACTAAACTAAACAAAACACTTGTTCTCAATCCAATCTTCTGCGCAAAACCTTCAATCACTTGGAGCCACCTGAGGGCAACTCTCTTCAAAACAAATGCGAAACTACTATCCCCAGGTGGCAGGTAAAGTAACCCGACTGGTTCTCTCTTCCGGATGTGTGAACACACAGTCAAAGACAATTCCTAGTTCCCTGCATGATGTCATGGAGATTTAGAAAACTAAAATGCTTCATTGTGACATGAAGACAAAAAAATCATATGAAAACGATTTTTTAAAAAGCCATTCATCCACAACTATTCATCACGAATCTGCCTCCTGTGTCTCCAGTGTGACTCTCAACCAAGACACACCAAATTTAATTCAATAATCTATTAATTAAAAGTCTTGTTGACCGGAAAAAGCCTTTAACACCCAGAGAAATACAAGCTGGGGTGTGTTTTTATTTTATTTATAAAACAGTTAATAATTTTGAATTCGCATGTTTGACTGAACAACTTTTAGTAAATACCCTCATTTAAAGTGATTCACTAACTTAACTAGAATTGAAGTATATTTCTATTCCAGCAAATTTCTGTAAAAGTGCGCTTTTTATTGCAGTAAGATGACACTGTTTGTACAGAGCATGAATACCGAGTTGAGGAAACGACCTTATTGAAGCTCATACTACCTTTAAATATGTTTTACCATGTGTACATATCAATTAAAAACGCAATCATCTTTAAATTGCCAGCTTCTCTAGTGGTGTTTGGTGTATAGTGCCATGACAGTGTGTCCGGGCTAATGTTTACACTACACATTTGATGTACTTGGCTAATAATAAAACATATGGAATGAAAACATAATTTTGTTGTTTCCCCCCACATTTAAACACTGTCACTAGCACACCACCGTGTTACAAACATTAAAACCACACAGTCCCTTCAGTCTTACTATTATTATTTTCACTTTCATGGCGACTTGTCACCGCGGCTCTTTCCTCCATTAGAGGACTCCGGAGTTTCTCTCTAAACATTACTCACAATGTACAGAGTTAATCCTCCAAACGACTCCTCAGTCACTGTCGTCTTCTGCACTTTACATCAAATAATCCTGTTTTTAATCCATTTTATTCTCCCGAGTGTCGCCCCGCTCACAAAACAACACTTTCTGCGGAGTTTCCGAGCAAATCCGCGTACCTGAGCGTCAAGGTGGCGGAAATGACCAGGTAGCTACAACCGGGGTCAGACATCCGGTTATGGCTTAAAAAATAAAGTTTTAAAGCGCCGCTGTCATGTTAAGTTCACGCTTGTGTATTTTACGTGTTTACAGGTGGGCAATGTTGGTTATAACACACTTAGGCGGTATTTGTGTCGCCTATCAATTAAATGAAACTTATCACAATCAAAAACGATGCGGTCATAACATAATAGATCCACCCACACTGTAAAACCTCATCTCAACATCGTTACACTTTTATTTTGACAGGATTTCCGGTATAATGCCCAGTCCTGCTTTCACGGGAGCGCGCACAGCTGACGATATAAAACAGGATCTAATTTTCTTTGTTTGGTTCATGAAGGACGATTAATGATCAGAAGTCTGAAGTTTCTGAATATTCAGATTAATCAGACTTTTATTAAATACTACAGTGATGACTGATTTTTATGTACATTTCCTGAGTTAGTCTTTTTCTATTTCTATAAATGTAATTTGGTGGATCTTATAAAACAGTTTGAATTATGAGTGAGATCTTTATCTCATTTGGAAACCTGACTTGTACCAGGTTTTTATAATAACAGTATCGTAGACTAATGCATGCAGTAAAACAGAAGTGATGTGAGAATCATGGAAAATGACATGAAATGTGGGTAATATGAAACTTTAATTCACGTTTCAATTTCTCTGATTGGCTGTGACATGTCTGGTCTGTGGTGGCTCTGTGGACTACCTCTGCCCTATATGAACCTTACAGACACAGTTACATGTTACACAAATAATTCGCTTTATTCTATACTCTATTCTGAGAGAAGTGTTGTTACATTGAATTATTTATTCCCACTGTTGTTTGATTTCCTCTCTATGTTTATATTATTCTTATCTAATCATTTACAGACATGGTGTTTTATATCTATTGTCTTGGTAGCCAGTTTTTCAGTCTTCTTGGGCCTTTTTGTTCATTTACTTTACTAATAAATATGAGTTTTTTCATTTTCCAAATACACTTTGAGTGCCACTATCTAATGAACTGCAGTTGTTTTAGAGTTGGATGAAGCTACTCATCATTCAGACCGGGGAAAGTCTCACCGTGAGTTTGAGGTGTATCTGTTTGTTACCAAGGCCATGGCAGACAAATACCCATTATTTTGAGAGAAGGAGACAGAATTTACACACAGTAAGAACAGTTTCCACTCTCACAGAAATAAAAAAATACTCACGTCTGCAAACTGTGCAGGACAGGACGGTATAAAAATGTTTTCCAGTGTTAATGGCGCTGAATATTGCACTTTGTAAGTTTGTCTCCATAAACCGATTAGCCCAATGGTTTTAACAGCACATATTCAGGCCTCATAACACTGATCTTAAAATGACATTGACAAAGAATAACAGAGTTTGCCCTCACTGATATCGAGAGATTGATCTCTCATATTAAAGAAAAGCTTCATCCATGATTCTAATCATTCATAAACTTTAAACTTCAGATCACTAATCACATGAAACAGACAGGGAGGAGGATATCGTTTTTAGACTACACTTTAATATGGTACAGATGTCAGAAATCTTCACACCTGTGCGCGCTCCCGTGAAGGCTGCTCTGTTTTCCAGGTAGACTGAACTCACCATAACACCTCCAGGAAGCTTCAAGTCACCCGCAGTGGCTGCTGGTTTACCGGACATAAACCTACGATTTGGCAGCTATTGACCTCTGACACTTTATAGATATGTAAACCACAATCAGTTTTTGATACACAGAAACAGAGATACAGTTTATAAGGACAACAGCTCAGCAAGGTAAGAAAAATAAACATCAATCCTATATATGACAAATGTAACAATGTAGTAAATTTGACATCAATAGAGAAAAACATAATAATGAAAGTGCGATATACATTTTTATTTAGTCATTTTTATTTAGTCCCATCATTAAACTCTATTGTTGATAGGATATTTATTTTGAAATAAAAACAACCGGAAATTGGTCTTTTATTGTGTTACGTTTGACGACGCCAATTTGTGCGGACGGCTTGTTTAAGCTAATCGACAGCAGTCACGAAGGTGTGAGTGCTGAAGGAAGGAGGGGGAGCCGAGAAAAGAGCAGGTTATGGTGCCGTTTTTAATTTATTTCATGCTTTAGACGAGAAGAGAGGCGCACTGAGATGAGCCTGGAGAGCCCGCTAACAAGCTAGCGACGGCGGGGGGGTCGCCGAGTCCCTCCGGACCTTCAGGGGGCTGCATGAAGAGGCATGGGGGGGCACAGGGACGCGGTTTCAGCAGAACCCCGCTGTAGAGAAGAGGCTCGCCCCCGGTCGGCTGCCTGCATGGCGGCGCGGCGGTGATGCTGCCGCCCGCCGGACTCATGCCCCGACTGCGTTATAAACCTGAAAAACAATAAACCATGAAGAACTGCGAGTATCAGCAGATAGACCCGCAGGCTCTCCGGACCCCCACCCCGACCCCCCCGCCTCAGCACGGGGGCGACCGGACAGAGAAGCCGAGGAGACCGAGGAGGAAGTGGGAAGTTTTCCCGGGGAAGAACCGCTTCTGCTGCGACGGCCGGGTGGTGATGGCCCGGCAGAGCGGGGTCCTGCCCCTCACCCTGGGCCTCATCCTCGTCACCAGCGGGCTGTTCTTCATCTTCGAGTGAGTTCACGCGTCACCTTCAGCTCTGCCCCGGTGACCGACGACATTTCAGTACATGTCAGCCTCCACAACGGGACGGTGATAGCAGACACAGCAGCTCTAGAAACGCACATATCGCTGTCGTGTCTCCTGTCCGGTGTATTAGACGCACGCCGAACAGTAGAGTGGTTCCTACTGATTCATGAAATATAATTTTTTATGTTTTACAAGAGCACGTTTTCCAGTAAAAGGCAATACAGCGTAAAAATACTAGATATTATAATGTAGCCTGGCAACGTTATACTAAATTGTGCACATCAGAGCTCTGTCTGTCTCATCATTTAGCTTTCTAATGTGTGACTACCTATTTGTTGTATTTTAAAATTTTAAGTGACCTGCTGTTAATTTGGGTTAGGGTTATGTACTATAATCAAGTACAGTACTTGAATAGAAACATATCATTCCTTCTTTTGCAGTTTAGTGAAAGTGTGTCCTGTCTCCAGGGACTCGGATGGTGATTAAAGCTACTGAATGTTAATTAATACAGATTCCCACAGTGGGTGAGAAGCAGGCTCGCTGATAGGAGACCGGGATTTGTTTCCATTCCTCTCCAGCCTTCGATAAGGTTGTCGTCTTGTCATAATTCACCCTCTGTCTTTCTGTGTGTCATCACATCACAGCTGCCCCTTCCTGGTCAAACACCTGACCAGCTGCATTCCCATCATCGGAGGAGGCCTCTTTGTATTTGTGGTCATCACCCTGCTCCAGACCAGCTTCACTGACCCCGGCATCCTGCCCAGAGCAACGCCAGATGAGGCTGCAGACATAGAAAAACAAATCGGTAAGGGCCAACTCACTCACGAGCGCTGTACGGTCGTCTGAAGTGCTTTTGACTGTGATATTCATTTAATAAAACTTTTACAGTTTTTAAATTCTCCCCCAGGGTGGTATTCCTGCCTTTTTATGGCGCTGATTTTAGACCACCGTTGGCACGGGAGCTCTCCATGTAGCCTCCAAATTACCGAAAGGAAATTGGATCCCCCAACTCAAACTGCTTAAGCTCATATCTTTATAAGTTACCTTCTGCTCAGTGGCATTCAATTATGTCAAACTTCAAGGACACACTATTTTTGGCACTGTCAGAAGAGTTTTCGCGGTTTATTTTGCTTCAGAGCACCATTCACAGTGCACACTGAAGGTATTGTTCCACAAGCATCTGCAGTTTTACTCTTATGTTTCCGTTTCAGTCGCATATCATTCTGTCACCACCTCATTTGAATGATGATGAAACCTTTGACACATTAAAGGTCCAAAGTATCATTTTTTTGAAGACTCATATACTTCGACTTGGCGTAATGAAAGTCAGGTTGGAGGCTGTCGGGCCAATTTTTCTGGAACAAAATGTATTTTGTTGACTTCTGGGATTTTTTTCTCTCAGCAGGCCATTTCAGAGCAGCCCATCAGTTATGTTCACTGTCAGTTTTAAGTCTTGCCAACAGTACCTTTCTCTTCACACAGCGTGCTTCAATATAATGACCTTAGTGTTTAAAGTTGGCTCCGTGTGCACCTTGTTAACTCCTACACATGACCAAAGTGTACTCACTGGTGATGTAAGATGTTCACATTATCCAACCGTGCCGCTGCGGTTGCAGCTATATTTGAAACAAAGACTCTGATATAAGTGTTGCATATTTACCTACCGCCTTATTTGTAAGGAGACGCTTTGGACATTTTATTTCTCTGGACAGGTGTAAGACTCCTTTTATGCTTTAATCCTTTAATAACTCATTCAAAAGGGCACAACGTGTGTAAATTGTAGAATTTCAATTCCAATGTAAAGAGCCGTTTTCCAGTTTCAGACCAACTCTAAGCAGGTTTTGAGTACCGAGTATGTTAACTGGGAAAGTGATTAGATGAAGTGTTGTTAAATAAATCAATATGCTATTACAACATTATGCATATACAACATTGATGTAGTATTGTCTCACAGTGTGGATGGTATGTGATAGCACATACTATATATACTACTGGAAAGTGTGACGGTGTATAACACTTCATTAAGCAACACGTTGGCTTAGCACAGCATGAAAAGTTGTTCATCATAGATGTTGTTAATAATGTTAATAATAGAGTCAGGCTGCTGACCAGAAAGTAGCAAAAGTAAACCAGTCACAGGTGTTTTCACTTCCTGTGTTTTGACCTGGGCTCAGGGTGACATTGGACAGGACTGTGTTGGGAATTAAGTGGGCTTACCAAACATGCTGCACCAATAAGAGCGGGAGAAAAAAAGTGTAAGCTGTCATTTTCTAATGGTGTGATAAGTCTGGATTTCACCAGGATAAAAAGACAGCAGATATGAGCGGGACATTAATGTTTTTTTGAGCATGAACTGCAGGAGTTTGTCTGAAGTTGTACAGCTTTTGACTGTGGATAGTGTGTGATAGTGTCTTTGCTCTGTGCTGAGCAGCATCCTTCCTTCTTGGAGCTTGTTATTATGTCACTGTGTATTTATATAACACACAGATCAATATTTCCAGAATGAAAGGTCAAACCACCCCCTCGCTCAGACTGGCTGGACGCTGGAGAGCGTTACGCTTTCACGTTTCAAAGTTCATTCAGACTGAATTCCACGAGAAGCCAATTAAAGTGGGTCAGTTCACAACTGTAAGCGGACGCGTCTCTTCTCCTGCCTGCAGACTTGAATGTGGAGTGACACCTAATGTCGACACTTGAGTGGGTGCAGCAACTCACACAGTCCTGAGAAGAGGTCTGATCAGGATAAATGGGGAGAAACACCTTTGTTGCCTGAATAGTAGCTTACAGTATGTGTTAAATGGGAAGTGTTTGGGTGCTAACAATAAAACTATTATCACGTAAACACAATTGATCAGTGACTTAGTTTTTACTCGTTTCTCTTCACTGTCCTCCTCTCTGCAGACAACACTGGAAACACCAGCTACAGGCCTCCACCGCGCACCAAGGAAGTCCTCATCAACCAGCAGGTGGTGAAGCTCAAGTACTGCTTCACCTGCAAGATGTTCCGCCCGCCTCGCACCTCCCACTGCAGCCTGTGTGACAACTGTGTGGGTGAGCTGCAGACACACGCAGACATGCTGACATTTACCGGCCATAAATAATGAAGAGAGGCCACAGCGATCAGCCTGTTCAGGCTGGACAGACTGGAGTGACACATCAGTGTATTTCCCAGACTGCTGAACTGCCCCTGAAATGAAACTGAAATGAAAATGTCAGTGGTTGCACCCTTGAGCTCACTGTGAATTCTGCTTTGCTGCCTGTCTCCTCTTCAGAGCGATTCGACCATCACTGCCCCTGGGTGGGGAACTGCGTGGGGAAACGCAACTACCGCTTCTTCTACACCTTCATCGTGTCGCTCTCCTTTCTGACGGCGTTCATCTTCGGCTGCGTGACCACACACCTGGCGCTGAGTGCGTGTTCTTGCTCTGCTTCACAGGTGTTTCACGGTTGAACAACAGTCAGGATCTTAACTGATAATAACACACCTGCCTCAAACAGCACCTGTCAGTAAGTGTTGGTGCTTGTTTTGTCTCCCCCCGACTGCCAGAAGGGCAGCGTTTACCACATCAGAGCGGCGTAGGTGTCTGATGAGAAAGAGGTGCACATTGTTTTCCTTTTTCTTGGAGTGTAATAAGTGTTTGTAATCTCCACTCGGTCCCATTTGGCCACTTGCAAGTGTTGAAGTCTTGTTTCATCCAACATTGCTACAGGCTTAGAAGAAAGTGAACATGTTTGAGTGTGACTGTTATTACTGCTGAAAAAAAAGAACTGCAGCTGTTGGTTTGGGAATCCCAACATGACCACACACATTTTCTTTTTCATAGAAACACAGTGAGCGTGCTGCTGTCAGGGCTCATGGTTTTTTCTCTTTCAGGGGCTCAAGGTGGGAAAGGCCTGGTGTTTGCTCTGCAGGAGAGTCCAGGCAGATATCCTTTTCATCACAAATGTGCTAAAGAATTATTGGGCACTTGAGACTACTGTCTGGAGTGTTTTTTTTTTCCTTTTTTAAAAAATGTAATTTATACTTACACAACAATATTGCGGTGCTCTCCTTAACCCAGCCTCTCACTGCAGTGGAGCTGGTGATTTGTTTCTTTTCAGTCTGGTCCATCCTGGGCCTCTCAGGCTTCCATACATACCTGGTTGCTTCCAACCTGACCACTAATGAAGACGTGAGTACTGAGTGAAAGTAACATTTTGGTATGGTTACGATATGAGGACAAGAACATTTAAATTTTTTATTTTAAGAGATGCAGTTGGAAAATGTGTCTGTGAATATGTTCACTTCAAATCAGCCATCACCTTGCACAACCCCCCTCCCCACCAAAAAAAAAAAAAAAAAAAAAAAGACTAAAAACAGTACAATATTGTGTGTGGTCCAGATTAAAGGCTCCTGGTCGGGGAAGAGTGGAGAGGACGTTACCAACCCCTACAGTCACAGAAACATCTTTATCAACTGTTGCTCTGTGCTGTGTGGTCCCATGCCACCCAGGTTAGTCTCACATCTCACACACTGCATGAATTACTTAATGAATCCATGCATGATCAAGACCTACAGACAAGGTCAGTTGGCATGAGCACTTCTCATCCAGATACAGCTTTCGTTTGGTTATATACGTCAACTTTCCTCGACAACAGTAGACTGCTCTGCACCGTGCATCATGTCCAGTATTTATGTTCATCTGCTGTATCATCAGCTGACCTAACTAGTCATATTTAGCTATTGTCACTGCAATGCAGCCATTTTCTTGTCTTGTCTTGAGTGTTAGCATCACGATTAGTACTATATTCATGGTGAGGTAAAGCCAGACTCTCAGTCAGAGACATGTTATTAATCAACCAGACATTGATTGGCATTCGGCAGGTTAACTCATGAATGAAAGTCTCCATTTTGTTGTTCCAAATCCCTTTTTAACCTGTTTTCATGATGTTCAGAGTGACTCCATTACTAACGGCACATTAGACGCGGAGCCTAACGAGGAACACCCAGCTAATGACTCGGATCTTCCTCGCTCTCTTTCAGCTTGATTGACAGACGAGGTTTCCTGCCCGCTGATGAATCTTCCCAGACGGCTGGCGCGGACATCGAGCTGCCCACTCTGGCCACCAAAAGCGAGATAAATGTGGTAGGAGGCTCTTCCCAGCTGGCTTTTGGCTTGCAGGAACCCCCCTGTCCTGTGCCTGCACCCCCCGACTCCCACCAAAACTCTTCCTCTGCCTGACAGAAGCCTTGCTGCCTGCTGTAGCCCCAAATCAGCGTCTCTGCTGCCTGTGGTTGACTGTTGTGTACGGGATCATTCCTACATGTACCACAGTCAGAGGGTCACATATTTGTATTAGCTACTTTTACAATGAACTATTTAAAGGAGGTTGATGACTTAGTTCAGACTAGCACAAGATGAATGTGTTTTAACATAACTACTGCTTCTGCTGGGACCAGAAGCAGTAGTTATGTTAAATGCTGAAAACCAAGTGTAACATTACACAAGTAGAGACAAGTTAAAAAGTCAGCAAACTGACTCAGGAATGTCAGTTATGCAGCAAACCCACCTCCAAGTGTGTTGGGCTGAGCAGACTTGATGGTTTCAGCTTGTCAGTGAGGGGAAAGATATGTCATCTTCTCCTACAATGAGTTACACTCTCATTTCGAACACACAGTCGGGCTCAGGAGGTCAGCAGGACTCTGTACAGAAACTAACATACCAACGGGTTTATATGTTTTTAAATCACGACAGACCGACACATCACAAGTAAAACACCTTTAGAAGTGCTGAATGTATCATTTTCATTTCACACATAGCCAGGCTAACTGTTTGCCCTGTTTCCAGCCTTTATGCTAAGCTAACCACCTGAAGAGTTGAATCGATCATTTCATCTCAACCTGAGAGGAAAGCAAACAAACCTAAGTTACAGAACGTTCAGATATCCTTTTAGATGCTGATTTAGTAATGTTTGGTTGGCTGTTAGTCTCGTGAGTTTGGACACCTGCTTCAGGCGATTCACGCACTTCTGAACAGCTCTGTCACGTTTACGTCATAGAACTGAACAAATCCCATTTACTAACATTCTTCTTTTGAAATAATCCAGAGGGATACTGTTCACTGTGTGTCTTTTATGTTCTCTGTTTGATCACATTTCTTTTTTCTATCACAATTTACAGCTCAGTATTTTGTTCCTGTGCAGTACGTCAACTCAGGGTGTTTATTATTGGGGAAAAAAAAAAAAAAAAGAGGAAGAGAGTTGTATCAAGCGAGGACTCAGATGCTGCTTCCCGCTCGTCATCCTCCTCAAAGAGCGGCTCTCTTGTTCTCTGACAGCGGGGATATAAAAGGATGTCTGGAGAGCTCTACAGACACTTTTGTTTACAAGTCGTAACTGCGGTTCAGATAGAGTTGCAGTCTGAGCCAAACAAACAGCTCTTCTTTTTGTTTACACCAAAATAACAAGACAGCTATAAAACCTTTATTTTTTTTTATATCCGTGTGTATGGAATACACTGAAAGCCAGTTGAAGCTGTAGTGTTTCAGTCGATGCAGCTTTTCATTCTGTGCTGGTTGACTTTTCCCTTGTGTTTACAGTCACATTTGTTTGCATATAAAAAGTGCCAAATTATTTGTACTCCAATCAGCATCACTTTCCTCTTTTTTCCCCTTCATACCTTGATTTCTTTTTTTTTTTTTCATTGTGTTTTTATACATCTCTACTTTGTCAGTGTCTTAAATGTAAAAAATAATAAAACATGCATTTTGGTTCATACAATTCACCATCTGTGTGTACTATTTTTTTTTTCTCCATTGTTTTGTCAGTCCACCCTCCCACGAGACATATCAGAGTATTATGTGTTTTGTAAGGGAAGAGAAGCTGCTGACAGACTGTCACGGCATCGGTGCGCTCCCAGTGTGTCTCTTCATCCAGTCCTAACTTGTTCTGTGTGGTCTGTCTCTGCCCGTCTCCTGCCACCAACACAAGGAGGAGAAATGTCTGGACTTTGCTGTGTCCTGCACCGGCTGATTAGCCTTTGTTAGTGCAGGAAAAGGGATGCTTGAGCTTGGTAAGCCCGTTGTAGAGGAAGGGAAAGCGAGTTCAGAGTCTCTGTGTCCACCACTGTGTCTGCATATCATGTTGGCTGTCTGCTGCATGGCTTTATTCACACACCGCCATGTTGAATACATTGCATTAACATTGAGTTAATAATTGAACACACAGGGCAGACTATGTAAAATGAGTTCACAGTGTACACATGTCTAGTTATGGATGGATCTAAATATTTCACTGTCTTGTTTCAGTATTTATCACAGATTTGGTTTCACTCAAAGTTATGGTGGGAACATTTTGAAACAGCATGTAGTGTAACACTAATATGTTTTTTTTCTAGTTTGATATGGAAATGATTACATAATAACAGTAGGAGTTCATTCAAAACAATGAAATGATCTGAGAATAAACCAGTACTTGATGATATCCAGCGGTTTAGGGAAAGGCGCTTCATATAAGGAAACAGATTAGAAAGTCTTTAAATATGTCCTGATCTTTGGGGAGAGTCAGGCTGGACTGAACTGGCTTTTTCTTAACTAAACTTTTAAATGTCTTTAAGATAGTGACCCTTGAGTTTTTAACCTTTATTAACAGCTCAATCCATCATTATTTGTATTTGTGTTTTAGCTTCAAGGTTGATGACATATTCACACTTCATTCAGGTGAAAGGTAGGCTCTAACAGTGATCAGTATCTTTGTTTGCTATGGGAAAAAGGACTGTGTTGTGAAGGGGTGTCATAGTGAAGAATCTACAGAGAACTATCACCAGCTCTACAGTTTCAATCTACAGCATGCTTTTGCTTCTCTCAGTTCATTGCACAAAACAAAGCTAACAGCTGTTGTACACTCAAGAAAATCAACCAAAGCGGGTTTACCTCACTCTAATATTATTGGCAGGTTTATTTTTGGATGTCTTCTTGACTGTAGGCTGTAGTAAGAAGGAAAATATTTGCCTTCTGCACTGTTAAGATGGACACCATCAGGATGTTGATGAGTTTGATCTTTACTGAAATATTTATTGAATGGATTGCCATGACATTTGGTACCAATTATGCCCAGTGATCAAACTAATGAATTTTGATCCTGCAAAATCTGCAAAACTAAACATCCTGTCAGCCCCACCTTTGTGTTTAGTGCTTATTAACAAATGATGTACGATAACACTGTGGTAGTCTCCTTTTCATCAAGGAGGCACTGTGAAATAATGTTAGTGTGTGCAATGTAAAGAAGATTTGACCCAATCATGTTCATCACATGCACAAGTGCTGAGGAGATCACAACAGTGAGAGAAACGCTCAATTATCAACCAAAACACTGTAGGTACATATGGCAAGACTCCAGCTTTAATCTCCTGTCTTGTTGACAAAAAGCTTAATTACAAACTGACTGGAGTTTGAAAGGCCATTAACACACACTGTTGTGTTGAATTATGGGAAGTGTAGGATCCAGGGCTTTCGGAGCTCATGCCAGTGACTAATCAGGATGTCTCTGCATCTGCTTCTTCAACTTTGATCATTCACTTTTGTCTCTTGCAAAACCCCAAATGTGTGCAATAATAAGAAGTATCCCTTTAAACTGTTTTGTGCATCTGCATGCAGATCCATGGCATCAAACATTTGCCATTTCTTGCTTTGGATCTCTCGTGCGGCCTGCTTGCACGCCCGGCTTGCCTTTGATTTATCTTGCACAGCTGTGCTGCATTCACTGAAGTGATTTAACGCCCTGCTGTTCGCCCTGTTAACTTCACTGGCTCGTCTCATGAGTTCTTGTCTTTTTTTTCCCTTCCCCTCCTCTGTCTCGTGTCTCTCCCAGTGCACACAGGGAACTAAAGGTCTGCTGGAGTCGGCCACTCGCTCTCCGCTCCTGTCCACTTCATGTCCTCAGGGGAAACCTCAGACAGCTCATACCTGCTCAGACAGCAGCCCTGCGATGAACTCTGACCCCTCGCTGGAGCTCTCCACGAGCTGCGGGGCCCGCCATACTGCTAGCTCCCAAGGCGACACGTCTCCACCACGTCACACCAAGACTCGGTCAAAGAAAAGCAAACGAGCGGCTTTGCATATTCCCAACCCGGCCTTTGACGTTTCCCCTACCTCTCCGGACGCTGGCCCCAGCTCCAAAGCCAGGGGCCACAAAGGTGCCAGCTTTGCCCCTTTGCACTGACCGACTGGAATGACGGCTTCCTCAAGTGACAACACACATCGTTTGAAGCCTGCATGCTGTAAAACAGTCAGATACAAGTGGTATGAATTCAGTCTTTTCTTTATTGTTTGTTCTTTCTCTCGGGTCCAGTCATTGTGTATGAGGATGACAATCACAGAGTAATGCAAGCGTGTGATGGTTTGCGGTGGAAATAGGAACACTAGAGCTGATTGGATGAAGATGAATGTTTTCAAATGATGCAATTTAACCTTTGGTGTAGAGTGAAAAGCACATGAAAATAGGAGTCTTGTAAGAAAGGTGAACTGAGGTACCGATCGGATGAGTCTAATGTAAGACCAGTATAGATCAGATCCATCAGATACTGTGATATAGTGACTTTGATGTATCAGGAGGACAGAATCTTGGCACAGAGTTTGTGTGCATCTGTGAGGAGAAAAGCTGCTCTTAAAGGAAAAGTCTATTCCAAATGTAGAATTCACATGTCATTTCAACACTGTGCCGCTCAGTTTATGGTGTGAATCTGAGCCACATTCTCCTTAAGCTGAACAGCAGAGAGACAGTTTGTCCTGATGATGTCATCTTGAGACATATAGGCAGTGAATAATGGAACAAGTCATGAGAGCAGCCACGGACTGTTTTTGTGGATGTGGGGACATTTTGCCATTTATATCTGAAGGCAGAGAGTTCAAATCAAAGTCATCTGGATCTACAGATGGGTGACAAATTAAAGGGAAAACCAACATCAGTAGTTTCAGTAAAAACACCATCAGGCTCTAGTTTTTCTGTTGAACTCTACCAGAGGGATGAACTTTGTTCTTGGTGTTCTGATGATGTGTGTGGAGAAATGGATGAATTACCAACTCAGACTTTCAGGAACCTCTCATTAATTGTTTGGCAACTTGCAAATTTGCTTGGTATTATGACATGAGCTGGGCTTTAAAGGCATCAGTATGCATCTAACAAAGTGAAACCCACTACCCCCCCATCTCACTGATGTAGGTATCAGGCTGACATTGCATCCAGAAATTTCATTTTCTTTCCAAAAACTGTCAATCTGGCATAAAATGACTGGGCACTTATTTCTTTTAAAACAATCAATTGTGTCTTGCCCCTCTCTGTAACAGCAGGGTGCCTTTTTGTCCTTTTACCAGGTTAATCTGGCTGTGTGTGAAGAGCACCGTCTATCAAATTGCTCCAAAATCTCCAGAAGGTGTTCAGTTGGGTTCAAGCCACAGCATAAGATTCACTTTCAAGCCTCGAGATTTGTTACATTTCTCCATACATTTATTCAGGTTTTCATTTGTCACCTGTCGGTAATAGTTCCAACAAAAGTAGATGGGTTTGTTGAGTTCAGAAGGTTATTCAGTGTCAATTGCGACAGCTCAGTCGGAATATGAGTTTGAAAGCAGATGCATGACTCAGGTGCAGACAAAGTAAGTAAAGATGCACCTTCATCTAAAAACAGGCGAAGGTCCAACCAACCAGGCAAATGTCTGCGAAGCTACGATGGGAGAACAACAACAATGGGAAAGGTCG
>JBAJHX010000040.1:3017670-3029178 GCA_037176925.1 Amniataba percoides | reverse complement strand
CGCATATATCACTACTATTTCCATTTAAGTGATGGAAATATTTGGCACTGGTTTGATAGTAATGCTGCTGCTTTAACTGCAGCTGTCAATCACGGGCCACCACCTGAACTGAGGAATGCTTCACACACATCTTCCATAAATCATATTCTTATGCAACTATCCTGCAGCAGCACACACATACACAGTGGTAATGTATGATGTTCGCACAGCACAAGTTTTAGGTGGTGGTCTGTTGCTTAAGCTTCACCAACATTGGTGGTGTTCGGACACTGTCCTGGAGGGTCTGATAGAAAAGCTGCTGCATGAATGTATCCTGAACTAGCGTGGCCTAACCTTACTTTGAGATGCTGTCATTCATTGGAAATAAGTATTTTGGCAATACCCTCAAAACCTGATGAAGGACATGAATGAAGCAGCACTATTGCTCCCATAGTATTTGTCAGTATTTTGTTCATGCAAAGTATCTGCACACTGTCTTTATTCTTTCACTCAATGTATTTTCTGTACTGTTGTGCAGAATTCTTCCATATCCAGCTCTGACCAAATGAAATCCCTTTTTTGGACAACAAACTTTTCTTCTCTATCCCTTTTCCCCCCTCACATATATTTTAAATAAACAACTTATATAAAGACACAACAGTTTTTTCAGTCCTTGAGGAGTATCAAGAACAAGATGTCATGTCAGTTGCTGAAAAAAGGGCTGTTTTAAACATACAGCTGAGAGAGAGGACATATTGCTGAGCTTGTTTTCGTCCTTGTGAGGTTGTTGGGGAGGCTGCTGGTCATGAAGGCTACAAATGGACCTGAGCTTTGGTCTGCCTGCCGTGCAAGCCCAACCAAGAACCAGAAAATAAGAGGCCCAAAATAGAGCAAAGGACTGCAATTCTGTCAATGAGCCGTGTTGTGTGAGTAAAAATAATCCAGTGGGAAAATATAATCAAAGGGCTCTGCGCTCCTTATCCGTATTTGACTCCATTCAAGTCAAAACAAAACAACTGTGAGAGGAACGCGTTGGATTTCCCACAGCGCTCCCGATACTACCAGGAGAGAGTGTTTGAGAACACACACTTGACACACTGCAGGAAAAGTAGGAAGTGTTTCAAGCCGAGCTTTGAGCTGAAGAGAGGAGGGAGAACCTGAAAGTGAGCACAGTTAGAAGAGTTATACGAGAACACATTAAAACTCTCACGTTTTCTGTTTCATCATGACGAATGAAATGATGTGAACCAAAATGTCAAAAGTTGTCATTCGTCTACAGAAGCAAATACGTTTTCCACACAGAATGACACAAATCCGACTGACCTCCATGGAGGAACAATGTGTGGGAGTCAGGTCAAAACACAGGAAGCAGTCCGACATTGAAATAGAAGGACTCTGAGTACAGTAAGGGTGTTGTGGTCGAGGTGGTGGATGGGCAGAGTCATTGGCCTTTCATTCACGACTTTTTGCCGAGAACACACTGTGAGTCAAGTTTTAATTTCTAGCTGAAGGTTTTGTCATTTCACCATAAGCAAAGCCTCTCCCTAACCTTATCCAAAATTGTTTTAGTTGTCTACGCATAACCATAGCCTCACCCCAGCCATAAATATAGTTGTTTTAGTTGCCCAACCTTAACCCAAACTTTAGTCGGAGTTATTTCTCTTGAGTGAACTTCTGAATGCAAAAAAACAGCCATTCATCTCGGGCCTCCAAAGTGTTCAATACTAAATATATAAATAATAGGAAATAATGAAATAGGTTACTTGAAGAAATTATGTAAAAATCTGTAAATGGAACAACAAGTTTAATCATTTTCTTCAACTTCTTCTAGTATGATCTCTTTTTTCTCTCACTTTTATGTCAACAGAGAATCTTTATTTGAATACATTTGATAATAATTAATCCTGGTACTTTTCCTGACATGTCGTCACCTTTCACTTTCTGTCTTCTGCTGTAAATAAAAACAGTGTATGGATGACTTACTATTTAACTAAAAAAAGATAAGAACAAAACATTGTTCCTCGACAAAACTCTTTTTCTTATTTAGAAATTTAGAAAACTTCTAACAGGAAACTATTCAGTCTTACCCTAACATACAGAAGCCATACAGAAACTCAGACATCTCATTAGATTAATTTATTTTTTCATATTGCACATGTTGTAATTTTTAACACATTTTTGGTTGATTAATTTCTTTACCCAGTTTCTTCATATAATCATGTTTTTTTGTTGCTTTTATTTATTTAATATAGAAGACTTTGTAAATAAGTAAAATATGGAACATTAAACTTTTGACAACACATCATTTGCACTGATTCTTTTTACGAGATTTAATGAAGCCATGTATAATAATAAAGCTTGCTTGTCAATCTGGGAAGCTTTGATTGAAGCTTTGATCCTCAGCAGACTCTGGAACAAAAATGGAAAGTTAGCTGTACTCTAGACTATAAACCATATGGCCCAAAATAACCCCACATTGTCTCATTTCATTTGATTGAAAAGGCCAACCAAAGCATTACTGTGGATACCAGATTAACTGGTATCTTAATCACACCTTGCACAACTGCATCAACCAGTTGTTAAACAATCACAAAAACTTCTGTGCCTATATTGTCAAAGTGCAGACACACCCACTGGCATATAGCAAAGTTTATGCACGGTAAAATAGTGGATAGTTTCTGATATGGCCTTTCATGACGTTTGATCTTGAACATGTATTCATAGCTTGTGTTCACATATTAAGAGGTATCTAATGGTGAGGTTGTGACCAGTTGAGTATCTCTGCCCTTCCCTCTGATTTTGTACAAGAACCTACAGTGGCCTGATTTCTATTTCAGAGCCAATAAAGGCTTCTTTACATGGGGTTTTCTTCCTATTTTCATTCTTGAGCTTGGTCTGTCATTTTGTTTCAGTATTTCAGTACAACTTGTTCATTTTTGTTGCTCAAACTGTATACTTTCCAATCAAGCAAGCAATAGCATGCCAGGTAATGATCCCCGCTTCGTTGTGGTGCTCAACGAAAGGAGTTCATTCTAAGCTAACAAAAAAAAGAGATACTTTTCAGGTTATTATATGTTTATTAAAACTTAAACATGAATATTATATTCCATAGATCCCCTAAATCTTCCACACTGCTCATTTAAGTGATTCAAAAGCAGGAATTTAAACTGCATAAATAATTTTCCATGATGGTGGGGCTCCATAAGAAGAACTACAACCACTTGGGGAGGTCTTTCCTCCACATTTTTCACAGTTTTTCCATGTGCTCTCTATGCTACTGTGAACACAGTGTGGTGCCACGGCCCACATCATCTGTAAGCGTGTGCTGAATCTGTATGCAGTTCTAATGAGGGAAGACCACCCCTGAAAGACCCCGCTATGCCATTAAGCCACTTTCCATTTGTGAGACAAAGGTGTATTGTTGCAGTGTATTACACAAGGTACTATATAATCATGACAATTAATGCATCCGCTTGTCCCACATTAAACACATTTATCACATCCAATGGATTGCCATGGCTAATGGATTTTCCCCAGTTGATTACATCCATAACCCCTTACAGCGCACACGTGTGGCGTACATTTTAGCTGCATTAAACTCAATAGCCTGACAGTGTGAATGTTTAAATATTTCCTAATTCGTCAGATGATTTAAAACAGGCCAAGTTTGCTGAGGGACATTTCTCTCTGCACAGACTTGTGGGAGATGTGATCGAGGTGTGGTAGCCATGATTTCATCCAATAACCTCTCCAGACCTGGATTATCACCACAGAACTTCAAAGACCTATACTCTGTCAATCCCGTGACGTATAGCGCTCTCTGCTAACATCAAACGAACGGACTCTGATGAATTTATGTGGCTATAAAAGAGGGTTTTGGACTGAGCGTAAACGGCCTCACATCTGTGCTCAATCTTCACTGTGGCGTGTAATGAGGATCACAGGGCCTTTGTTCTCTCCCAGAGGAGAGAGGGAGCCAGGTAGGGGTCCTGAGGCTCAGGTAAGCCTGCTGTATGTGCCTAACAGCTAATGGAAAACATTAGTGAGGGGCTGTGGAGAATAAGGCTCTACTGCTGAACTGGGGGTATTACTGGCGGCCTTTAAACCATGTGGTCGGATCATCAGGACTCTGCTCTGAGCAAAGGTTTGGAAGCTCCCACAGTTAAAAGCAAAGAGTGCAGCTAGAGCCTTGACCTGAGTCCAACATACTATAACATATACACTGCATCTTTGACCTGTTCACAGCTAAAACCAGCCCGTGCTGCAAGAGCACCACAAAGAGATGAGCCACATTAAACTTAGCTTCTCTTCCTCCTTAGAGAACAAATAAGAGTACCAAGACATTCAGCATCCAACATGTGATAGTCCAGCAGGTGAATTGTTTTTTCTGTGTCTTTAAATATTTTAATCCAGTGTCTTAATTAGCACTGGACACACTCAGCAAGTCTGCATAGAATAAAGAATGTAGCAATCTAATTTTTCTATGTAAAAGTAATAAAGAACCTTTTAATTCCAAGTTCACAGACCAAAGTGCACAAAACCTGTAAAGTTGCCATTTTAACATCACTTTTAAAAATGTATAAGCAAATGCAAAAAGAAGAAGTTGTTGTTTTACAAGTAGTTTATGTGTCAAACCACAACTTATCACGTTTACACTGTGTTTCTGTACTTATTAAACAAATGAGAATAATGAGTTGACATTAGGAGGTGCAGGTAGGTGGGTTTAGTGACAGTCTTTCTGTTTCCCCTGCAGATACAGAGGTGTTGTCATTCATGTCATCACAATTCCAACTTTAACAAGAAAAATTCCCAACGTGTCAATTGTTCTTTTAGGATTCTCTGGTGTCTGTGTCTAAAATTTTAATGCTAACTTATTTTGGTTTGTTGGTCAGGCTGCTCTTGTAATTAAAACTCAACTGCCTTTTCATGTGGTGTGTCTGTTCTCCGTCTGCACCATATGAGCTTGTGTGCAGTGGCAGTCTTCTGAACGCGGCTGCTTTCAGAAAAGCCCTGGAACACCTTTTCACCAAAGGGCACTCAACACTTGGGTGGTTGTAGGTCAGCGGTCTAGATGGGGAAGGACTCTGAATCAGCGCTGTGTCCTTTTTAAAGTAACCACTGAGAGCGTGAAAGATACACGGCTCTGAAAAACGTTGAAAGTCTTTTTCAGTCAAGAACAGGAAGGGCTAAACAGAGGAGGACCTTCAGTTTCTTTGGGAAAGTGCTGTTTCATACTTACAGCAAATCAGTAAAGGCTGAGGATCCTTCAGATTTTCATAGAATATAAGCATGTAGAACTTTTTATCTGACTGATTCAACCACACGAGAAGAATCTCTTTTATGTGAGAAATCTGCAATACCCATAACAAAGGCTCAGATGACTGAGGAGTTGCTCACAGAGACAAACCCACAGAGGACGATCACATGACTCTACAGTTCTTTGTTTTGATTCACCCATTTGTTGCCTGTCAGCCAAGTATTTATAAAAGTTGAAGTCAAGCTGCAGCTGATCTTTATCTATTTTACTACAAGTTCAAAACTACATTCCAGCACTGGTGGACTGGAGTTTATAATATATTAGACAGCTTTCTGCTGGGGAATGACACCAGCACCTCTGTTAAAACACCTGAAGAAGATTGTATCGATGACTTCCCATGGATAACAAGACAAATCTGTCTGTCAGAGTCTGCGTGTACGGGCAGAATCAGAGCAGCCAGTCTGAAAACAGGTAATCTGTCATGTTAATAGCCAGCTTGATTATTGTGATGTGTTGCCATCCACAGCTGGGCTTTTACTGACTCAGATTCACTGGATGACGTTAAAAATTGCACAGAGGGCAGATTTTGAGAGCACAAATATTACAGCCTTGCACTGGTGATGATTACATGACTATAAAACTAATCCCACCTGAATAGGGCTGTAATCTGATAGAAAGCCCACAAAGCCACTGCAACAACCCAAACCTTACAGGTGGATACAATATCAAACCCCAGGAGGTGTTTTTTGTAACAGGGTAGAAATCCGGACACAAGCCTCACCTTATCCCCTGGAGATGGCTAAGACGCGGTGCTTCAAAGGCTCAGGCAGGTGTGCACTGATCCAGCCTCCAGCATCAGCTACTCAACAGAGGAGTGGAGCCGGAGCTGCAAGAGGTCCAACTGGACCTGTTGTTTGATGCCGCAGAGAAAATTGCTTTACCCCTAATGGAGCATTCATTAGTTTTTACTGCCATTACACCTCATAAAGCATGTTTTGATCTCCACTGATCATATGGTGTGAATTCTAAGTAAAAGGAACTCTGTGTGTGTTGGTCCTTTTTCAATGAATGTGATTTTGTACCAGACTGTATGTTAGAATGTGATACTTGATATGGGAAGAATGTGCAGCAGGCTGGTGTTTAATATGATGTGAGTGTAATAAAGTAAAACTGTTTAATTCACTTGAAGGGTCAGAGTGTTCGTTTGGCGACCAGCCATCTATTGTCCCTCCCTTTGACACAACTGAAACGACAACTTTCATTTGATCTTCTCATCTTGATCATATCATCAATTTGTGCATCAAACACATGCAAATATTCCTGTCTGAGAGTGCACCTTGTCTATGATGAAGATCAGAGTATTTGGGGAGGTAGCTACATCAGGTAGCTCTGACACAACCTGGTGATCACTGTTTCACTTCTTTCATTCAGTCTGACACCAAGGCCATGCCATCAAGTCTGTGACAGTGTTTTTGTTGTTGTTTCAGCAAAGAACCATCCATCCTGTCCGTCATCTTCAACTGAGAGAGTAAGCATGGTGCTGTTTGCAGAGAGCAGTTTTTCAAAGCATACAAAGACATATGTAGACTTTAGACAGAAGTCAGTGGAATGACATGATGAGACACAAATGGATGCGAAGGCGTGTCTGTGCGAGTTGAAAATGTTTCAAGTGAACAAAACATTTATGTATAGCTTGGGGCTTTACATGCCAGAGATGCAAGTGAAAAATGAGAGAGCCTGGAGGGAATAACAGATAGTAACAAAATCTCAAAAGTTGAAAAAAACAAAACAAAGAGAAACAGTCCCAGTTGTCAGTTACTGTCTTACAGCTGACATCTGCACAGGTGGTACGTTGGCTTTTTAAGGTTAAGAAACAGTCTGTGTGAATGATGCAAGGAGATAATTCTGTTGGACAGAAATGAGTGAACAAACCTGAGATTTGTAATCTGATAACTGGTGTGACAGCAAAGATTTTATGGTTTGCTGTACTTGCCTTAAAAAAATCAGCCTGGATGCATGAGGATGAGAAAGGCCATCTCAGTACACCAGAACTGAGACAGGAGGCTGTTGGGATATGATCAAAATGGTCACTTAAAAAAGGTTATTTACACAGTTAAATAACTGATCGTGAGCGTTGAGCTCACCACAAATGGAAATCCATTACTGATTTATGCAAAAACCATGTTTAGGAAGGAGTTTAGGGTGCAAAGGCCTGACTCTGACACTGGACACTGCTTCCTGGTTCATTCAGTGATGGTTTCTTTTAAACATCACTTTAAAGACAATATAAATAAGCACTTCCCTTAAAGCATCTTTAAAACAAATCTGAAGGCACAGATATGTGTTTGTAGTTAAATAAATGAGTCTAAGTAAGAAAGTCGAGAGTTGCTGGTGGTGTGTTTAACCTGAGTGATTTCACATTGGATTTCCTGTTGGAATAAAAGACAAGCAAGTCTCGTTGGTTGGTGAGAGATCAGAGACTGACTCTCTTTGTCTCTCGTACATTCGGATTATTGATAGGGCACCGTCACTCAAATTTTTCTACAAGAGACCTTTAGAAAACAAGGAACAGGCTTAAAGCCTAAAGGATTAAACCTATGAAAAAACAAACAAAACAAAATGACAGAGGCTCCCATTGTTCGTAGCAGAGCCATGATGTACGTGTTGTGCTAAGATGGATGGCCATGACAGTTCTAGGTATTCAGAGCGGTCGGACAGGATTCAGATGTGTACATGGCACTTCTGAATTACTCAAACACCCGTCTGTTTTTAGGACATGCCTGGCAGCTACTTTTTATGTTGTGGTTTTATGTCTGTTCATGTAGAATATCGTGTCAAACCAGGGAGATGTAGCGAGGTTATGTGTTTTCCTTGTAGTGACGTAGACCTCAGCAGGTCATGTGATCATTCTCTTAGATCACAACTGATCTCATGACAGGGGAACCTAACCAGACCAAGATTAGATTTCTATTTGGTTGTGACATTGGTGTGAGCCTGGTGAATAGAGCTGCTTTTCCCTTTTGTCACAGACAAAGAATTTGTCTTACTCACTTAAAATAATGGAAGAACCGAGCATGTAATGCTTGGTTGTAGAATGGTTTCTGACATGTTGAATAGCCTATAAAAACACATGATTTAACATGGTAATGGAGCATGATAGCCATTTGGTTTCCTCATTAAGTTTCCTCCAGATTCAATGTTGCATGTACCCCCTCTCATTTAACCCAACTCATAAGCTAGAGGACCACTCAGACTTTTTTCCTTTCTTTTTTTATTTAGGCAACTTTTATTTGACACAGGATTAAAAGGTTTGCGCTAAAACAAACTTTCTGGTAGATACAATATTTTTAAAGTTACTTTAAGAAGATAATTACTGATTAGGGCTGGTTTATTTTGAAGGAACAGGCGGATGGTTTCACATGTTGCAGCCCATTAACTACAAATTGCTTATGTACACATTAGTGCTAATCGTGCTCTGAAGCAGAGCACGTGTCTTTAGTTTGATTCCCCTCCATCCAACCAACCACTACTTTCCATTCATTTCCCTCAGGTGTATAAAAATCAACATGCAGTGACTTGAAACGTTTTATGGCTGTATAATATAAAAGAGCAGAGGCTGTTTATTCTTGTCACAAGTGGGGATTTTTTTCCTTTTCATCCAGATGTGCAATAAGTTATTTATTGTGTGGCCGCTCTTGCGCAGTTGAACACAGTTGTGAACACAGCGCTGACATTTTATCACATAAACTCTGTGTTTAAGAGCTTTATGGTTGCAGTTCAAATAAAGTCCATATTTATTATTTATTTATTTATACTTCTAGCTGATATAGAGCGACATTACCAGGTATTGTGTTTCTCCTCACATATGAGTGGAAGTCACATAGTCACTTTCCATTTATCTCTGTTTTGGTCTCTACCAAAAATAAATCTGGATCTTTAGCTGTTGTTGTCAGTTAGTTGCAAAGTTTGTCAGACATGAAGCTTGATGAAGTTGCAAGCCAGCAAACCAAGTCAATGACCTTTAAACACACAGTCTACTGTGGATGTGTCACCTTTTCTCATTACACACACATTTCATCTACTGTCATGACTAAAATATGTGCATGACTGGATACTTATTTTTACAATTTTAGTTATCTTTCTCTGTCATATTGGTAATAATAGTATGACCTATTAAAGAAAAATGTCTGTGATTTCTTTAACTGACCACTATCAGGAACATTATGTGCTGTTTCCCATCATACTTGATGCAATTCAGCCCTGCTCATTATCAACCCCTTCAGCATTATGACATGGGATCTGATTTAGCACCACTGTATAGCCACAAAGTAAATGGTAACCTATCACAAATCAAAGCGTGCATACAGATAAATGTTGTATTTATAGGTGTGATCACATCAGTGGGGCTGCCCTATAGTTTCCATGCTGACACAAACTCACAGGCTGTTATGTAAGAGAGGTAGTAAGTGTAGATAGCAGAAGGCCAGTTGAGCGGCACAGCTCGTGACAGGGGAGTGCCTTTGGAATTGCTGTGACGCAACAAAGGCCCCGACAGCAGAGTGTAAAGTCACGTCTCCAGCACGCCCTGCACTTGCTGAAATACCCGAATGAGAAGCATCCTCATGAAACTATGATTTCAGCTGTTCCCTCTGGTAATGGACTGCATATGATGGTTATTATGTTAATAAGGCTAAATGATGACTGGCAGGGCCGTGGCAATGACACTGCTAATATAAATGTTACGTGGGAAATCTCACTGAATGTCAAGGTGCTAATAGCTGGAATCCGTCTTGACAAGATAAGTAGATCTTCTGCAATTCGCATTCATCACATTTAACAAAAGGCTAGCGTGAAATGTCACTGTTTAACCTATCAACACCATTATCCTACTACGGCACTGTGTGTGTGTGTGTGTGCGCTCGCGACATTAACACATTCTTTCCTTCCAGAGAGGAAAGTCAGTGTAGTCGCAAGTGGAAAAGAAGAGGCAGAGCAGACCCTATGGGGTTGTGTAAGAGTGACGTGTTTACTTCTTTAGGCATGCAGGCGCTCTTGTCGCTGCTGTGAAGTGCAGAACATACACAACGACTGAGCGTGCACCCATGTCATTGTTCATCAGGGTGTTCTCACACGCGTGAACACTGGTTTCATAACCCAGTGAAAACCACAAATGACCATATCACAGTAAAAATGTTCCTGTTCTGCCCCTGTTAATGAGAACTTTAATATTCAACAAGAGAAGGAAACTTGCCCTGACATCTTCACTCATATCTTTTCAACTATCACTTGGAACTAGAAGTCACACAATCTTTCCAAACACGCTCTCTCAGTCAGGCTGTGGGGTTATTTTTAGCACACACAGGTGCTCATTATTCTGACACCTACCTACGTTAGGTGCAACTTTTTTTGTATGCGGTCGTTCTTCTTTGTGACGATGCGCCTTTTCTCTTTCATGGACTATTACACAAGAGACTGGCTCTTATTGAAGTGAACAATGATGCAGGATGACGAGGTGTCACACGATCAGCCCGAGAAATGCCTCAGTCACATTCCACAGTGGTCTGAAATGATCTCGGATGTTCTCTGTAAACAGGCCTGTTAGTCAACCACAACACTCAGGAGTCTCTACACCAAGCAAATTATGTCATTTTCCTCTTGAGATCAACTTTACAGTGAAAAATTGACTTGCTCTTTCCATTTTTCCGGTGATTACAGTAATTTCCTGGATTGTCGGATGGAAACGTACAGTGCCTTCAGAGATTTTGTACCAATCTAATAAAAAAAACTGTTCCAATCAGCATCGTGTCTGAACATTTGTATAAAGCTGTGCTGATGACAGACAGATGATTTCTCGGTCAGTACTCTCTTTTCAGCCACCCTGTGCCACGGCTCTAAGGACTGTAATGTTATTTCATTTATGTAATTTGTTGGATGGCGGCAGGTTGGATTGCCATGAAGTTGTGTACAGACATTCACGACGCAAGGAGAATAAATGTCTACGGCTTTAGTAACGGTCTGGCTTTTTCTCTCCTGCCCATCGGACCGACATTTGTTGGACTGATAGGCATGAAAGTTTATACAGACAAGAGCAGCTTGAAATCAGTGTTTGTGCCTTTCATTGTCAGAGTTTTCTGATCTGACGTCTCCATCAGCGGGATGACATAACTGTCTGTGCGTTTCAGAACTGTTACGAAACAAATGTCACCACGCTACGGTGAGGGTTTAGTCAGGGTTAGGCACTAATGAGGCTTCGTAAAGTGGAGGGAAGGATC
>JBAJHX010000040.1:2958925-2972457 GCA_037176925.1 Amniataba percoides | reverse complement strand
TAATTATTAAATAGTTATTTATCAAAACATGCATAAAAAACACTTAATTGCTCAAAGACGATTTGTTATTTTCATCCTGTAGTTTCTCGGAAAGATTCTGCATTACAGTTACCCCAACAAACCAGCAGCCACAGTGGAAAAGGCCCATTAACTATCAAGCACGCTTCTCAGCCCATGAGAATAAAACATTTTCTTAGTGAACAACTTCAGATGTAAAAGAAAGTGTACATCATCTAACCCCAGTGAAGCATGAATACATATACTACTCATATATATATATGTGTGTGTGTGTGTGTGTGTGTGTGTGTGTGTGTGTATATATATATATATATATATATATATGTATATATTCTAATATTAATACAATATATATGTGTTAATAACAATTATATAAGATATATCTTATCTAATTCTTTGATCTTCTTGTATGTTCCTGGCTGCTATGACAACTAAATTTCTAACTGTGGATCAACAAAGTCGTCTTATTAGTCTATCTGTCTTATTGATATACATTTCATCTTAATTCACTCACCACGTGTCAGTTGGCTGCTTTTTAAAGGTGACTGGAGGTTTCTAATTGGCAAATAACGTGAAATGTTGGTATTCACATTTTAGGACAATGTCAAAGACAATGTCAGTTTTCCAGTTTTGAATACTGCAGAAAAGTGTTTCCTTTGCATCAACAAGTGATATTCATGTTAAGACTGTTTTCAAGAGAAAAATTCAGCAGCCTAACATGAACTATCTCCACAAGGACCAGAACGCAGGTTTTCAGCTGTGGCAGAGAATCAGTCAGATGTATTTAGTGATCAATCTCTAAATATATCTGATTGCAAAGCTCTGACTGACAGCTCTGTCATCTTTTAAATGAACTGCTAAACTGTTGCCTATTTACAAATCCAGCAGTTGGACATCATTGTCTCTTTATAGCTGAGCTTTGTTCTTCACCAACCACTAATTTCTGAATCTTCATCTGCTAAATGCTCCACTGTTTTAGCCATGTTAGCCAGCCACTAACTTTAAGGTCTTGTCAGGGACACAGTTTGTATATGAAGTAAATACTTTTAGGCTGTTGTTGGAATAAAGATACTGATTAGTGCAGCTTTTAAGCACATTGGCCTATCTGTATATTTCCTAAGTGAGATGACTCACCAGAGGTTTAGCACCACATGATTTGTTGAATTTTTTGCCAAATGGCCAGAACCACTCAATATGGCCCCATCCTTAGTTTGTGGCCACATGAAATGAGACGTTTAAGCCGAGGTGGTCTCATTTGATACGTCTGCTTGTTTCCCTTGACTCTGAACCAAAGAACGCATTCACACTTAGTGCCACAGTGCACTTTGAAAAATCTGAGATCGGGATTTCTCTCACATTACACTGAGCCATGAGGACAAGCCTGGAGGATGTTTTGCTCACACTTCTCGTGAGGCGGGTTAGCTGAGAGGCTTTTCTCGCATTTTCCTCGATTAGGCACGGCTCGCTGAAATTGGGCCAAAAAATAAAGGTGGTATGTCTGAGCCAAGGATTGTAAAGGTGCTCTGATAGGTATAATATATCTGTTTCCGACCTGCAGTGAGCCTGAAGAAAAGACGAAAGGAAAGACATAGAATATGAGTAGACTGAAACATGGGTAACTAATTGACTTATACCGCATACAGTGTAATGTATTTTTTAAAGCAAAGCTACTTTTTGCTTCATTTTACACACAAGCATGAAATCACACAGCTCACGAATGCCAGCGCACGAGTGCCCACAAAAGACACGCGTGCAGTTCCTTCTTCTTCACAGTGCCTTTATTTACTGCTTTGGCACCGCACGACAGGGACATTGGATATATTATGGTGGAAAATTCCTGGTCCTGGTTTCCTGGTTTAATACGGACCAAATATAAAGTGTCAGCTTCGATTTGCGTATTCACGTGAAAATGAAAAGGGGAATTCAGTCGCTGGTGTTGAGTCAGAGTACAGAACAGCATGATACGCTCATGAAAGGGGTTTTTGCTTTCACTGGATGTCCCAGTGGTTGTGACTTTGTGTCATGCCTGCCAACACAAGGCTATGATTAAGTTAGTTCGTGTGGTAATCGGCAACATTTTGAAATATATATAAAAAAGATGATTGGCATAACATAACAGTCATTCAACCTACATGTATAGCCACAGAATGGAATTGCTGCGGTAAGCATGAAGCGCCTGGTTGGTCTTTTCCTTTAATCCACAATGTATCATACATTTCTGGTTTGCTGAGGACATAAAGGAAGTCGGTAGTGCTGCTGTTTGCTATGACAGAACAGCTGAAGTTGGCCTCTGACAGAAGTTCAAACTTCCAAACAGTGTATTGGGTCTTTGTTTGAAAAAAAATCCTCTGATGCGCTGGACACAATGTGTTTTATATTTCCACTTCATTTAGTTAGCATGGGCAGTGAACCACCATGACCAAACAGACCAATAAAAAGGCACCATGTTCCCATTGTTTGTGTGTGAATGCATGATAGGAAAGGATCTGTGTTCACATTTCTTTTATATTTAAGGGCATGGATTTATGATGCCATGTGATTAGCTGTATGTGGCCAAAGGATATATGCTGCTTTCAGGGGGCAGTTAGTCTCTATTGAATTTTCTACTTAAGCACGACATTGTTTTACCAAAGCTTTTGATGTTAATGTCATAAAGCTGCAATCCAAGAGTAAAAAAAGAAATGTGTGTACACAATACTCTTTCTTGCCCTTGATTTATGATTAACAATTGTAAAAGAATGTCAAAGATGCCTCACCAAAGAGCAATGTGCCACTTGGATTAAGTACAGTTTTATTTAAGTATTTTAAACAGAGCTCCCTGCCCAGCCCAACCTTGTGTATTATATTTTTTTAGTATTGTTTATAACTTTATTCAATAATCCTCCGACTGAATCTGGCAGCTGCAGTCTGTGTTGTTGTGTTGAATCAGGGAAACAGTGTTGCCTTAAAACTGTGTCAGATGATCATATAGTAAAATATTTTTACTCTTCAGGATGTGACCTTGACCAGCACTTTCCATTTAATGCTAGCTTTTTACTGTAATACTATAATTCCTATTGCTTGTATGAGCACAATCGTCATGTATCCAAGTGACAATTGTGTCCAAAACATAATAAACTAGAGAGCAGCGACCACAGACTTGATCTAATGTCTTTGCTACACTGGATGTGAGCTTTGTATGTGATGTCTCAGGGGCACTCTGGGACTTGTTGTGTTGTTTTTGCTTCCTGGACCCGTGTACCTCCATGTCCCATTCATCGAGCAGCTGTGGGGAGAGACATCGCTTTCTGTCTGTACTCCAGCATCTCTAACTTAATCTGTATTTGTTTTCACTGCCGTGTCACTGTGTCAGGTTGTTCTAGGTCAATGACTCAAATCCTGTTTTTAACTTCCATCTAAATCCACGAGAGGCTTCACCAAAAATGAATGAATGAATCCTGGCACCCTCACAAGTCCACTCTTATGCTTTCTGTAATTAAATTCTTTCAGTGCATCAAAACAGCCCGGTAGGTTAGAGAACATTTGTATATTCTCTGTTACTAATTAAGACCAAAGACGTAGGCAGGAGAAAGTGATGACAGGTAAAGAGGAGACAAAACAAGGTTCCTCACAGCCCACTAAGTGGATCAGGGTCCGTTTCCCTCTGGGCGAGATTAACCGTCTTGGGAAATGAGCACAAGTAGGTATTAGCACAGTGACACGGCTCCATCCTCTCTCTGCTGGCTCACACAGAGCTCAGGCTGGAGATTCCTGGCCTCTGCTGACCTAGCTCAGGATTAAGTAAGTTTGAATCGTCTCTTATAATGTAGTCACTAAAAGACAAATTAGAATTTCTTCTTTTTAGACACTTATTATGTTTTTTTCCCCCATTACTTTGGTCATATTTAGTTTTTCTCCATATACCAATTTTCTCATCTCAGCTAAATGTAAAAACTTTTTTTTCATTTCTGATATTTGCTAAACTTTTTAATGTGAAAATTGAAAATGGACTTAAAATAGTTATATGGAAACGAACGAAGTGATGAATGAGAATCCCTTGTAGGGATTGATCTGACATACCTGCGTCTTCTCTTCCTGTTGGTGAGAGAGCCCGTGAGATAAACGGGGACTCAGACTGAAAACAGGCCTGTGTTAAAACGCCTGTGTGTTATTAAAGTATCAGTGAGGTTGAAATACGATACAGGAAGTGCAGCTGGAGTAACAGGATAATGACTTTAAAGGCTCGATGCCAAAACACTGCATAACAGTTTGTAATACACACAGATAGGACTTTACAACACTTGAAGAGCTAGAATTATCACAGTGTCGATGATTTGATCTGTTGTCACGAGCATCATGAGGTAAACAGAAATTCGGCCTTCATAAACCAAAGTAATCCAACAAGAATGTGTGTTCGGATGTTTGAGGTTGGCCAGTGCAGCGCCTTGACAAATAACCTACACCCAAGGTTTCATGTCTAGCTGTCAGTGAATTTTCTGCCTGTTTCCCGGTGGTCTTCAGTTTTGTGTCAGCAAACACAAATCACTTAAATATTTGTGTTGCTTGTTGCCGCAAAAGTGCGCATGATGAAGTGTTTGTTTGATGGAACTCAGGTTCATCATTCCAAACCAGGGATTTCCGATAAAACTGCAAATCAATATCCAGCTAAACCTGAAATGGAGCTGAAGACACTTCAGCTGGCTTGAAAGAGTAAAGAATACTCAACTTTGACCTGAAAGGCAAACAAAGGCTGTTCACAAGCAAATTCCCAGCAGGGATCTGATTACAGAGAGATGCTTCTCGTTTCTAGAGATTAGTCACCAAACACAAACTTAAGTTACCAGATTTCCCCCTCCGCAACTATTACACAGTTTAGTGGAATCAAATTCGAACAGCTTATCTGTGTGCTCATTAAAGTGAACTGACTTGAATGACCTTACTGAAAGGTGGTGTGAAAGGCCGGCCGTCATTTGGGGAGGGAGCGTGGTGCAGCATGTGCTGTGTTTGGCAGTTGAGTATGTCCAGTAAACTAAGAAATTCTTGCTAATCTAGTAATTTAGTGTAAATTCAGGCATTTCTCACACACCCAAATTACACATACTGTGCAGTTAGAACACACTTAATGCTCAGTTTTATGTCATATTTGGTACTAATGGTATGTTAGCATGAGATTTCGAATGCAGTCAATATTAATAATAATAAAAGGCATACTGGCAGAGAATTACTCATGTCATAATCATATTGCAGTTATTTTAGCATTAGCCATTTACTCAGTATACCAATTCAAATTATGGTACATGCTGTCTGAATCAGGACGTTAAAACTCTTAAAAAACATTTGTCTGCTCACTTCCATGAAGTGAGTGAAATCTTTTTAAGTCACTTCTGTTGTGTTCTGTGTGACTTGTCTTTCTGTATTTTGTTGTTTGACATGTAACTTTTTCCTAAATACTGCTTGTGTGTTTTCCCCTGAAATTTACACCACCATGGGGTGAATTTAGTGTTTTGACAATAGGTGAATGAATTATCAACAACTTTCATACAGACATTCGCGTCCCTCTCAGGATGAACTGTAACAACTTTGATGATCCTAAAGGAATGTTCCCACATTCCATTAGTCCAGCGGCCAATCTGTCCGACAGCCCTTTATGCTGAAAACAAAGGAGAGTGTGTATTTGTGGATAAATGGGACATTTTTCAGGCTATCAGGGTGTTAGACTAATGGGCCTTGTGAACAATGGGCAGTCCCCCGTCCGTTTATGGTGCACTTTCACATACAACAATCTCAAACACTTTCCTGCTGCACTCCAACAGTAACACTGTGGGACTCACGGTGGACAGTTCAGCCAGAGAGGTTGTCTTTGTATTCCACACATTCTTCCTCCTCATCAGACTTTGGTGCTTACGTTACCCACAATGCAAATCTAAGATCTGGTACGTTATGCTAGAGGTGCTTAACGTAGCCTCCAGCCTGCTGCAGAGATGGTCTGAGACTCATTTCTCTTTAACCACACACCCATGTTGTTTGTCTTCATTTCCACACTTTTCCACACATTTGTCCAATACTTCTGTTTATCATGAACTACCAGCAAAACTAATGACATTTGCATCAACATCTACTGTACTCTGTATTTACTGCTAATTACCAAACACTAAACTAAGATGGGCGGTGCTGTAAACATAATACCTGCAAAACATCAGCATGTTAGCATTGTCTTATTGTGTGTGTGTGTCACCATGCAGGCATCAGCGTGTCTTAGCACGGCCTCACAGAGCTGCTGCAGACTTTGAGCAGACTCCACTTGTGTGCATACATGGATATGTGCACGTAGATGTTTATGTTGAAGTGCCCTTTAGTCCATTTATGTGCTGCTCCTCTGACACACAGTAGAGTTGTCTCGCACCTCAACGGCAAACACATGGATCCTATGTGCGGCTCTCTGTTTTGACACCCCGTATAGTGGAACTACAAACATGCACAGTATTTTTAGTTTGGCAGCCGTTCACGCGAGGTGGAAGTGAGGAAGGCACATAAGAGGGCCATGCATGGTGTCAAGAAGAGAGGTGCTCTTCACCAGCCTTTGACACTAAATGTTTGAGGGGGCTGTTGTGAATATGATCAAGGAGTCTTTTGTTGCCTTAAAACTGGAAGGTCCTTGTCCCTTTGCCTGTGAATTATCCTCAGCGCCAGGCTCACAGCACGTGTCAATGTAGCGCTACCAGTGTGAGGGAAATGTACAGAGAAGGTCAAATAGACAGCTTGCAAAGAACCACAGAGTTTGTTCACAGACAGCCTACAGAAAAGATTCCACATCAGTGACCATATGTAATTAACTGTTTTAGGTAGGTAGCAATAAAACTGCATTTGTCCGTTTTCTTGAATTCCTCCTTCCAGCCACTGAGACTGTCTCTATCATGCGGGCTTGACCCAGAGGTTGCCAATTTGTGTTTGTGTCTTTGTCTGCAGACCTAGTACAGGCTTGTGGTTTTGGCGAAGAAAAAGAGAGGAGGACAGCATTGCGGCGGCACGGGGGGATGGAAATGGAGGTGGAGGAGAGACAGGACAAAGGAGAGGAGGAGAGGATGATGTATTTCAACGTAACAAGCACAAACCGGGCATGAGAGGTGAAGAGTTCAGGCCAGGGGAAGGAAGTCTATATAATTTCAAGGTCAAAAGTATAGAAATATAGTACAATGGAGCTCTGGCCGCAGCAGCGAGATAAACAAAACTGTCCTCTGCTATCACATTACAACCAGAGTTCTTGTGTCCATGGAAAGAGATTTACAGACTCTATGATATTCACCCCTGCCAGTGCATTGATTCCATTTTTCATCCTTTAAGTAAATGCACACTGGACCTTTTGCCCTGTTTGAAATTACATCTGCTATCACCAAAACTTCTCTGAGCCCAATTTACCCTGGTCTGTCATTGTGCCTGGGGCCAGGCCTTTCTCACTGCCGTCCCGGCGAGACCAAATAAAGCCAGCCAATTTCTGGTTGCTGATGTCATCTCCACCATTTAAATGATTGCCCTGTAATCAGCTCGTCCTGCTCTGTGATTGGAGGGGCCGGTCCAATCTGGCCTTGGCGACTTCTGTGGGACCGACGGTAGAGAGAGATGAAGGAGCATATGGCATCCTTTAAAGGCCCCCTTTCTTACTCTCTCTCTCTCTCTCTCTCTCTCTCTCTCTCATTGTAAATGCGTTCAGTTGATCTGATGACTTAACTGATCATTTGGACTTTTTTGAACTTTAAACTTCCCTAATCAAATTTAGGCTGATAATATGTGAGAGTTTGCTCCTATAGTTTGCTGCCAGTGCATACAAATGCTTGTTCAGGGAACTATTAGAGTTTTGGGGACAATTTCCTGTTATGAAAACTTTAATAGCTTTAATATGTGTGATAAATATATTGCATCCTCATTTTTGGTTCCAACATTCATCATTTAATTCATTTTAAACCTGGCTATGTTTACGGAAACTGCTATAAAGGAAGGTACATAGTTTAAACTGAAAAAAAGAAAAAGGGCAATGAGACTGAGATCATGTTTGAGAAGTAATGAGGAAAAGTAATTCAGTCATGCAGGGTTGGGCTCTGCAACTTGATCTCTCGTGTTTCTGCCCTACAATGTTCTTATTATGTGATCAGAAGACACCAATTGAAGCTCTCTAGGAACATCACCCATCCTAAGTTCCTAGTCAAGAGCTGCTGAAGTGGCTGAATGTGGATGGGGTTAGTATTGAATAGTACATTGTATTTGGAAATTGGACCTTCATCAGAGAGAATTACTGTGATTGCCTGCAATTACTCTCTATATATCCACAGGGGTTCCCAAATAAAACACTGTATGGCTCGCCACAACACATTCTGCAACCTGTCATTAAGAGCCACAGCTCCTTCTGTTCAACATGTCGTAGCTGTCCTGATGAAAACAGGCCTCTGATGCGTATGGCACCCACCAGAAGACCTCAGCAACGAAGGAGAAGAACAGACTGAAGGTTATGAAAGGCAGAGTGCCTGGTGTGTGAGGGGCTGTCGCTGACAGAGAGTGACCCGAGAGGTCAAGAGTCTCTGGTGGACCCAGATGACTGGCCTGCCGCTGACCCCGGAGCAGGCCTGTCGCTCCAGTGCACATCAGCTGTCAGCCTGCACAGAGCACTGACGGCAGGCACAACAGGAAACAGCAGTCTGGTCTGCATGCCAACCTACAACATCGAGAGCAATGATGTGGGGTTAAATCCAGCAGGATTCTTCTGCAACGATTCTGAATATGTAGAATGAATGTGCCGTAAAATTATAAAGGCATCTAGCCTTTCTAATTTTCATTGCACATCCAAAGGTGTCACTAGTTCATTAAATAAACAAGGAAGAAAAACATTGTTTACATATTGTCACTCACTCTACTTTTTTCTGGAAGTTTTCTTAAATTTTCCTGTAAAATTAAGGATATTTTCACCTCTTTGGAGTCATGTTGCATCATTTAGATTGAGTGTAAAGTTGTTCCTTAAGTAACTGCTAGCTGTTGTCTGTGAATTTTTAACTAAAATAACAGTTAAAGGGGCCAAATTACAGAGGCCCATAAGAGTTAACAGTTAATCCTTAGTAAATGTACTGCTAATAGCAGTTCCAGTAGTTATAATTAGAGGTATTGATGTAATTTAAAGTGGGAATTGGTAATTTATTCCTACATTATCAGCATAACATTTTGTAATTTGAGGCATTTTCTATCATTCGTTGAATATGTACCACTACCTCTGTTACTTATCAGTCTAAACAGAACATATATCAGCTAACAAACATTAGTTTGGTCATTTAACTACACAGTTACACCTGAAAGTTACTGTGAGTACATACAGAATAATAATTAATAATAAAAATAGCCATATATATTCAGTTAACTAATCTCTACATAAGAAATACTTTGCCTAGTGCAACCTGTTTTGATTTACTGATGTTTAAGTCTCAACTTGGAAAACACTTCAAATTTGAATATCAGAAAGCTTTTGCAATAAACTCAAGGCCTCGAAAAACCTTCAAATAAAACACTCTGAAAAGGACAAATCACTCCTTGTCCAAACTGTTGACAGTTTTTAAGCATACAGAGGCCGTAACATGTGATAACAAGTCAAAAAGTCTCTTCTCTGTGTATGCAGTTTATGTTGAGTTTAAGGTTGAACATAATGAATGAAAGCAGCCAGACTGGTTTGTTGTGGATAAAATAAGATGGCGTACGAGGAAGTGATGAGATTTATGTTTTTGCAGCTTACATGGAACAACACCATCAGTATGACACGCATTAACAGACTGAGCAATGAAAAACAACGAGAGCCACCCCTGATCCACTGACCGACAGAGTAAATGTCTCCACACTGCAATAAAAGGAGCGTGACAAAGATGTAACAGATCAAACAGATCCTGATAAGTCTTATTTTATCATCAGTCTAAGTCAAAATAGTTCTAATTATACTCATAATAAACTTTAGGGACTCTGGGACTCACAATGGACAGTCCGACCAGACGTTTTTCTTTTTATTCCACACATTCTTCTTCCTCATCAAACTCTGGTGCCTACATTACCCACAATGCAATTCTAAGATCTGGTATGTTATGCTAGAGGCCTGCTGCAGAGATGGTCTGAGAGACTCATTTCTCTTTAACCACGCACCAGGACTGCCAACTCAAGACAAAACAAACCTGTGCTACGCTGTCGAATCACTGACTGAAAAGAAAATTTTTTAATAACTAACTGACTGAGGACAACACTACATTACTAGATTACTAGATTATTAAAACAGGCATCAGCTGGGAGTCTTAAGACTCTGAAAGCCCCCAGAGGTTCCAGTGTGTTCACTGATTTATTGTGATTTGATTAATTGCAAATTTAGGAATATGAACCACTAAATTACTTTATCAAATGACATTTAAATGATGGCCTTTAATCAAAAAACTACTTTGCATGCTTTCTTTGTTACATTTTTCATGGCTCCCACATGATGCATATCCCTGTTTAAGCGTGTTTAATTTCTTCAGGTGAAGGTAGTGGAGCACAGAGCTCACAGGGTGGTGGGGTTGTGGCGCTGGGTGTCAAGAGTGGCCCACGACTTATTTTTGCCTCAGGAGAGCCCTGAGAGGGTTCATGTGCATTTACAAGAGCTATTCTCTTTGTCGTCTCATCCTGAACGGGATAATTATCTATTTTCAATTAGACTTCAAAAGAGACATCTGCCCGAGATGTCTGAATGTGTTCTTGAAAGAAATAAGAAGAAATTCTTTTCTAGCTTCAGGTTATAGGAACCATCTGTCACTGAAGCTTGTTAAATAAGGAAGTCCAGGAGGGGATGGAACCTTTTCTGTCCTGCATTTACCTCCGAGGCGTAATAAGTGTGATACAGTCTTCATTTTCACATTTCACAGGATAGGACCTCTCTTTTCTGGACAGCAGCAGAAGAAATGAGATCTACCTGAGAAGTGCCTAATGCAAAGAAGGAAGAAGAGGAGATGTGATTTATACACTGCGAGTTTTCCATCCCCCTCATCCTTCTGGTGTTTGGCCCAGCTAGATTCTCTGTGATGTGGCATCACTGTCCCCTGCTGGTGCTCCTTGGGATTTTTCTTTTTATTCCGCCCACCTTTTATTGTATAATTTCCTTTTTATTCCTTCCTGTCCATTTTTATTTTGTGGCTTGTAAGGGACCCTAATCCAGCAAAGGAAAGAGTGAAAGACATTTAAGAGTCTCGCTGCCAGCTCACATTCCAGATGAGCGTACACAGTAGGTTTTCTTTTATATGTTTTTATTTCAGATGCTCAATTTCACTTCATGTAATGCAGGATTTTATGTCTCCATACCACAGGTAATGGATGGATAAAGTGTTTTTTTTTTCCATCCAAGCAGCCTTACACAATATTTACGTTGAGGAATGGTGATATGTTTAGGAACCACTAGGTGGCAGCAGTGCAGTGTCATTTCAGGGTTCATTCAAATTGGCAGTTCATGACCAATCTGTCAGGCTTCTTCTAGTTTATCACTGTCTAATGAATGAATGACTCAGACATCTTTCACAGAGTCACACACCGATGTGTCTCTTATTTAAAGCACACAGCCGCCGACAGGTGGATTCAAAACTTTGCTGGTGTTTGGACAAAAAACCCACGCACCAACAACCAATCATCTGTAGCTGTGACAGTGAAGGTTTGACGTCTGTCTCTGAGCCCAAACAAGCAGAATATAAATCAAGCTGCATGCCGCCCTTCTAATCAATAGCTAAATTATGTGTTTATATTTTCTTTTCATGACTTATTTGAAAAGCTGTCCTTCTGATCCGGTTCCCCTGAACGATAAAAAAAAAAAAAAGAGGAGCAGTCGGCACACAGCACCATATCTAGTGTACAATATGTGTTTTCATCCTTGAAATGCAGTCTCCAGCCTCCGGGCTCCGTTTATTGTATGTCAAAAGGTCACACACATGACCACTTTTCCAATAACTTTACAATTTATACAGCGTCCATGTTGATGTCCTCCTTCCTCTCCCATCCTTAACTTTCATCCACATTTCACATGGGAAAGGTCTTACATGATGAAATTGCCTGTTCCATCAAAAAGCAATTTGCTCTAATGAAAAAAGATTATAGATATGGGCAATGAAATTGGTCATACATTTCAATTAGAGTGACGGGCTTGATAAGTGTGTGTCTGGATCGCCAAGATGAGATCTGAGCTCGGGGCTACTCCTGCTCAGATTTGTATATTCAAGCAGTGAAATGGCCTTTTGACCTCGAGTGATGGCGGCGGATAGACGCACAGGAGGAGAATCTATGTGGGCTCAATTCACACAGCGACAGCTGGATGATTTCCCCCCCGAACTCATTTGTTGTGTGAATCATGACCCAACAGATTTTCTGGCTGTCATGTGGATACTTCAGAGACTATTTACTTCTGGAGTGTGCAGGGTGCTTTATTTTCTTGGGAACGCTTTGTCATTTCCAACATCCTGTAGTAACCTGCCACAGTAAATCCTCTATCATTTTTCTTTAACCATTTAAGTTATTTAACGAACTCTCAATCTCAATCTGGATGAAGAACAATGATTTTTTTTAAAATCTCTTCTCTAACAATGAAAGAAAAGAAAAGAAAGAGGCTAATTGGCTCCTGCGACAGGATGAAGGGCTCAGTTTTGTCAAAGTGCTGCTGACTCTGGACTCAGGAGACCCCTCCTTCCCCCTGTTCTCCTTTCCAAACTCTGCAGCCAAAACAAACCATCTAATTAGCGTCCTGATGATGCCACCCCACTCCTCTGTCTCCTCTCCGTCGCCGCTCCATCGCACAGCCACAGGCCGACGCTGTTTAATGTGCGCTCAGTATCCTCATCTGACGGGAGCTTTGGCGCTGCCGAGATAAAAATCCTGATGACACAGGCCTTGTAGAGGCTTGTGCTGTTTGTCATTTTTATGTTTTCACTGTAGTTTGCTCAACTGAGACAACCTGCAGTACAAAAAAAAAAAAAAACATTTTGGAGCTGCACTGTGTTTGTGGAGGCTTTTTTTTCTGCTGGGACACACTGGCCAGACTGTGGCAGGCTGGGAGTCTGATGCCTTCAGTGCAGGGACAGCTTTAGGACTTAACTGGAGCAGAGAGGGAGAACAAGCGGGGCAGTTTTGAGTAGAAATGTGTTGAGACTCAGATTTAAAGTTTGGGTTTAACTGTCCATTGTTCTCAGTTACATTGTTCACTGTAATAAATGAACACCAAATAAACTACTGGAAATGAATCAAAATGAAACTGCACCAACGCAACCGTAAACAGTGTTTGCTGCATCATTCATGTTGTTTTGTGTGTCTATGTGGTCATTTGTTATGTCTTTGGAGTTGTTTTGTACCCTTGGAGTTGTTTTAGATCTCTGTAGTTAGTTTCAACATTCAAGATTTAACATTCAAGATTCAAGATAGTCCCACAGTGTTACGATTCACTATAGGCAGACAAGGCAGGGCCCAAATGCAGGACACACACAGTCTTCGGGGCAATGTTCAAACAAAGATTT
>JBAJHX010000040.1:2926063-2937186 GCA_037176925.1 Amniataba percoides | reverse complement strand
AGACACCAAAATGTTAGCATTTGGTTCGACCGGATGATCCTGCCTAATTTGAGTGACCTGCTCTCTGAAGCCTCCTCGCTCATTCTCCATGAAAAAGGTCAGTGTCTGCTGGGTAATATGAGGCTCTCATGGTGTCTCCAAAAGGCATGCATAATGTAACAGCTTTTAAAGGTACGAAAGTATATTGGAACACAAAATAAGAGACAGAAAATAATCCAGTACTCTGAAATGTAACTCTGAATGCTCATCATATATATACTATACTATATTATACTATTCTACACTACACTACACTACACTATATTATACTACACTTAAACTGTACTCTACATTATTATTTAGGAATGCCTGTCTTTTCATAACATTGTTCTGACAGTTTCTGCATGAATTTAAGGATTTTAAAATATGACAGTAATAACATTTAATAATCATAAATTGGTGTAACTTTTTTTCATAATGTCTCACTGAAGTAAACATGCTTAACACCATATTTACTTTAATCAGTCACTAAGATTTCCCCCTTCAGTACTTCTTAATGTTGCATCGCTTTATTAAAGTAATTAAATCACTGATTTGTAACTATGAAGGGCAGTTTTATTAACTTTCTGCTTCTTCAGCAGAACAGAGGCTCAGGAGCAAACCATCAGTGGAAGCAGAGCCGCTGCAGGACAGAGGTGTTAAGTTAGGCCGGGGCACCCCCCTCTAACCTGAACCAGTCAGTTTTAGTAAGAACAGATGTGTCATAATAGGTGAAGAAATAAAATAGCTGAGAGAACGCAGCATAGATCAATAAAGGACTGTATGTATCTTTGCCTGTATTACTTCTGACAACTTTCTTTTCTTCTGTGTGGTAAAAACGAAATCCAGCATGACACATTCGGACCCAGGTAGGAACTCTACAGGATAATTCACACAATCAAACATACTCAAATTAAGATCGTTGGGCAACTAACTTTTCGGTTTCCTCACATGCAAACATGATAACTTTATTTAATGATTCATACACCTGTTAAAAGTAAGTCAAACAGATTGTGAAGAAAAACAAAGGATAGATCTCTAAATCTATTTATTTTATCTATTCTTCTTATTCCCTAAATAGTATTTTAGGATTAGAGTGTTACGTGTACTGAAAACTACATTTATTCTTTTTCAGCCTCTCGGGGCAGTGAAAGAAGCTACAGTTATGACATCGTGCATTATTATCTTCTGAAGATGACACAGATGAGAGACTGAGTTCGGCCACACATGGAGTTACTATACTGTAATAATTGATGTGTCATTTAGAAGAATTTCATGCACACGGTCCATGATTGTATACTGATCTGATAGATTAATTATTAAAGACAAAAGGGCAAATGAATCCTTTGAACGTGTGGGTCTTTGATTTAACTATCACACAGCAATTGCGAACACAGGAGACACATAAAACAATGCCTGTCGTATTTCCCTTTATGTATCTGAATTTTTAAAATCTTTTATTAAGGCAGTGTGAATCAACTGTACAACCATGAAATAAGTGTTAGATTACTGTGCAGCTGCTAGAAAAAGGTCCAACCCTTTTAGCCAATCAAAAATTTTCAGTGGTTCTGGTAAAAGTGGGTTAGGGTTTTATCATTTCTAATCAAATTAATATTAATATTAGTATGAATTGATTTGATCACTGAACTCTTAGTGGTTCATCAGTTGATGAACATTAAATACAGTCCCTGATCTTGTTACAGCAGATGTCTTTTTACACCACAGGCCTGTCTCTAACATGGAAACTCCACTGAGAGAAACCCAAAACAGATGTTTTTATGCTAATTTCTACATTTCATGGGGTTCTGAGTTTTAGTAGAAAAGTTCTCTGAATACCTTTGTGCCATGTGAGACCGCCCTCTCGCTGCTGTTCTACCCAGTGTTTGAATCCATTTTGTAAACACAAGTAGATAATGTCCTGTATTGAACTCATACATCTCTTTTGCTGTGGCTCACGAGTTGAATGATGATAGATCATGTAGGCTGTTCCTGTGCTGTCTGTTGTAAAATATGGATTTTATGTATGTTAAATCTGCACTCCTGGGAATGACCAAACTCTGAATTCAGCTGGAATAAATATTGTGAGTCTCTTCCAACAAACTGTCGAGTTTTCCACATTTACTCAAAATGTTTCACACAGTTGAAATGCATGTGGGACTGCAAACATCACGCCATTTCAAACAGGAGAATGCTGACTAAAGCCATTGTCTGCTGCAGTGTAACGCACTCGTGCACACGTCACGTATAAATCGTGTCAACATCGATGACTCATCTACTCTGATCAAAACAGACCCATCCTTACTCAGCAGGGTCCATGCAGACAGATGGGAAGATGGGAAATATTCTGGAAATATTGTGTGCAAATGGTGGAACAGCTCAAAACCTCACCGCCAAACTGAGGTTATGCGAGCGGGCTTAATGAGAGGTTTTATTGCAGGTTTCCAAGATTTATTTGGCAGGTTTAAGCCTTGGAGCTGTTGCCCGGTGTTACGCTGACAAAACAGACACAAGTGGAAGCAACTCAAAAACTGAGATGGGTGCCTGGATGGTGGGATGGCAGTGATATGCTGATAGAAACTGATTGATTGGCTTGAAGCAGATTGGTTTTATTTGTGATATAAATATACCATGTGTGATACAGCTAACTACACATAACATCAGAGAGATACTCTGATTTTCTTGATGAAATGCAGCAGCTAAAAGAAGACATAAATTGCTGAGGAACAACACCTCAAAACAACATTCACTTCTCAGATGTTTGGTTGGAAAATCAACTGCTGCAGAATGAAGCCTGACAGAGTAAACCACTTACTTTAATGTTTACTGAGTTACGTTCATTTGGGGCTCCTAAAAAGTCTATTTTAAGGAAGATTCTGTCAGATGTGCTTTAATTATTTGCTAAACAGAACAGAAGTGCCCACCACCTTCCATTTTTCCTTATTACTGAGTTTCTGCAGAGTTTTAAAAGCAATATGAAACTCTTTAGTGAGTTATTACTGAGTTTGATTCGTTACTGTTGACCTGTTTTCTGACTCTGCTCTTACATACTTGTAATATTCATCACTACCCTGTAACACAGCAGCCTCACAACAGATACGTAACATAGTCTCACTTTAAGACTCTTGTAAAACTCAGTTAAAAGTCACTTCCTTTTGTGTCTGACTTTTCCGAACTAGTCAGGAGCTGGATGACGCAACGGAGACCAACACTTCAAACAGGCTGGACGCAGTGCATCCTCATCCTCATCATCATCATCATCATCTGCCAGGTGCTTCTCTGCCAGCTTTGTGCTGTGGTGAAACTCACCATATCTTTCATTTGAACATAAGAAAATAATGGTGTGTGTTTTCTTTGCTGTTAAACTCTGAATACCTTCCAATCAGACCCTCATCCCCTCTGAGGCTCCTCGATGACTGCGCCACGGTCACAAACAGCTTATTAACCACTGTCACACACACTGAATGGCTGTTATTTGTGCCTCACACAGCAGGCCATCACAGACGTATTAAAGTGAAAATAAAATACAGATAAACATTTCTACCATCGTCTGTGAGTGAAGTGCTTCTTCACCAGATGTTGTTGATGCAGGCAGGAAATGTGACGGCTGGAAGTGTGTGTGTTTGCATCTCAAAGATGTTGGACTATCAAGATCCAGCGTTGCTATCGCACAGCTTGGCTGTAAATGTCAGCTGCTGGTGTTTATGCTGCCTCGTTGTTTACACACACATCTGTTCCACCGTCTCACTCGGTCCGTTTTTCACAATAGAAATGATTTAAATTGGTCTATACATTTCAAGTGCAGGACTCTCTAGAGACTTTAAAACCTCAAATTCAGGAATTTTAAGGATTATTGCTGACTGAGCTCCTATATGACATTTTCACATTCACAGTGCTGAATATCCTTATGAGGAGCCCATATTCATCATGTTGTTGTCTTGTATTTTAACTGGCCGTTATGTAGACAGTGTGAATTTGCACAAGGCAGTCATTTTGCATAACACTCCTTTTGTTCACCGATTCTTCCACTTTATGTTTTCCTTGGGAGCACTCACTCTACATGGCTTTTTGAATGATTTTAACAGTGCTGCAGGGAACGTTTGAGCATCTCAAAATATAAAAGGCTGAAAAGCTTTGTCCCTGCCCTTACTGCATAATAATACCAGGAGGCTTAAGAAAAGCTCTTTTTAAAGACCGTTTAAACAGTCATATGTCTGTTTGTCAGTCTGTGGCTGACAAACAGACATATCTACGGAGCCTCTGAGATGACATGGTCAAAAACACAGTATAGCTATAACGTTCCCACGAAATACTAATTTGTTCCCACGAAATATCAATTTCTGGCCACGAATCAGGTATAACATGCGAATGAAATGCTAATTTGTTCCCACGAAATATCAATTTCTGGCCACGAATCAGGTATAACATGCGAATGAAATGCTAATTTGTGGCCATGAAATATGTATAACGTGCAAACAAAATACTAACTAATATTATCAATATCACTCCAGGACAGCTGGGTGAACAAATCGAGCACACCTTTTCTATGCCAATGCCTCGACCTTTGACCTTAGGCGGTGCAGTCAATTTATTTACCCAGCTGTCCAGGAATGATAATACTATTTTAGAGGAGGTGCACTCGATTTGTTTACCCAGCTGTCCAGCAGTGATATTAATAACATTAGTTAGTATTTCATGCGCACGTTATACCTATTTTGTGGCCACAAATTAGCATCTTGCGGGAACGAATTAGTATTTCGTGGGAGCAAATTAATATTTCGTGGGAACAAATTAGTATTTTGTGCGCACGTTATTGTGGCCGTATTTCCGTAAAAATCCCATTTAGGGCACATTTCTAACCTGAGTCACCTCTGTGTGTTAAACTCTGTGTTCTGAAAGACTCAGAAAAGCCTCTTCAGTTCTGTTATAAATAAATAAAACTGATGGCTACATTTATATCCTGTTCCTCTGACTTCATAAATCTGTGAGACGAACCTTTGAACTGTAAGCTTATTCTCATCAAATCTGTGTCTTTTCTCAGTAACATGTTCCACTCCAGCCGCTGTATTTTTATTTATTTTTTTAAATTTTTTTAATAGTGAATGACGGCTCTGGTCAAGGTTGCACTTGACATATTGTTTACTGCCAAATAGCTGTAGTAGTTGCTGGCAAAGAAATTCTCTGGTAAAAAGAAAAATAGATAGAGAACTAAAAATGAGAAATAAACGTATTATTATATATACCTAAAATATAAAATATACAACAAAATAAAATCTTTCACTAAAGATCATGTACAATATCAGTCAGCCCCCCCCCCCCGTTGCATTTCTTGTCATTTTCCTGTTTATCTCTCTCTGTTTGTGTGTCTTGTCTGGGTGTAGCGCTCAGTTCTCCTGATTAAGCGCCTCTCTTCACCTCAGTCTTCTCCAGATCGCTCCATTCGCCTGGTGTTAACAGCGAGCTCGCCCTACTTTCCTGCCTCGTGCTGTTCCTCCTTTATTATTCTGGACCAGCCTCACATTTCATCTCTTTGTTCTTTTTTTTTTTTTTTAGAACTTTTACCACTAATCCTGTCTGAATCCTGTTTTTGGCTCAACTTTTGCCTCAAACGCAGCATTTTTCAATGTCAGTGCCTGCACATGAATATTCTATGTCGGTTATCCTTTTTCAATAAATATGACTTGAAAGAGCGAAAACCTGCTCAGTGTTATTTTGGTTGTCTGATCAATTGTAATAATAAAAATAGCAATCAATAAAGAATTAGATTAGACAGTCCTTGGCACAAATTCAACGGTACAAAGTTTGTTTCTCTATTTGTTATACTTGTGAGGTTACATATTAAATATCGTAAACCACATCTCGTGACCAATAAGACGATCAGTACATTAGAATTTATGTCCTAAATAGCCATTATTCTTTCTTTATGTATCTCACAACAGTAACTATGAAAGAAAAATGATTTACACTGAGGTAAAGTTCAGTTCTTATAAATCTCTTGGTTATTTTTTGGACAACAAAGAATTTTGATTGTGGTAAAGCAAAGAAATCAGCACAGTCATCAGAAACATCAATCACTGTGATGATCTCCTTTTCTTATGAGTTCCTACACAGTAGGTTTGTGGTCATTTCCTGTGTGCAGTTGGGTATATTCTGGGTAAATCAGGCGCCTACAGGTCGGGTTTTGAGCAACAACATTGGATAAAGTTATAGTTACCATGAGATATGAAAAAGGTGCCATCAAATAACGAGTGAGCAGAGAAGCTGCTGAAAGATAACTGTTGAACAAAAATAGAAACTATGATGCCTTAATAACATTATACATTTGGATGGCAATTATTAAATGTCATCTGTTTTTCCAGATAAATAATGGATATTTAAATGTAAATGGTTGATTCTTTTTCCAGACTTTCCTTTTCTGCAGAAAACCCACAATCAGCAGTGCTGTTCACAGGATATTATTACTATCTGAGCTGACCAGGTCATACCATCATACAACCTGAACCAAATAATCTTTTATAAGAAACTTATAAAAAGTCCTCACTGACAAAAGATATACATTAACAGATAAACAAATTAACAAACAAAAAAGACAGGGTACCGTGCTAACTACATCAAAAGGGCCAAATTATCTGGGAATATTACTGAGGAAGTGGCTGCTCTGTATATACACCATCAGAGACTGAACTCCCATAAATCTTCAGCAGCAGAACAACCACATGACACTAAAGAGCACCACTCGAACCACACAAGCGACACAAAAAAGCATCATTTCATACCACTTAACTGTCCAGTGCTGAGAGGAGGACAGCTGCTCGGCAGTCACTGGTGAGGCCGGAATTGAGAAGGTGGAGGAAGCTAAAGGAGAGACGAAGAGGAGGATTTGAAAAGAAAATGGCCACATGCGTGACTCAATCATTTACTAGATAAAAAAAAGACAGGAAAGCAGCAAGAAGGAAAGAGTGAGTCACTAAAAGAAAGCTACACAAAATAGAAATCTTAAACAACATTTATAGGGTCTTTTCTGTCTTTCAGATGCAACAAATCAAGAAACTGAAAAACTCCACCACAGGAGCAGTGGTTGGCTGGTTCACAGTCACAACCGTGAAATGAGTCTGATACACTGAGATCCCCTGCTGTTTTTGCCTGTTTTATTGTCACCCAGTCACCATGCGCTGCCACCGGCACAGCAGAGGCCCTGATGATGTAGAGGCACTTCATCAAAAGCTAATTGACTTAATACATTTAGAGCCTTATCAAATTTTACAAGGTAGAAGCATTTGATTTACATGATAAACTTGACATTTAACCAGAGGTGCTTCACATCTCCCTGTGATGTACAGCTCACAAAAAGGTGTAAAGAAAAGAAAACGAGTGAGGAAATGTAATAAACGGGGTTTGAGTGTGAAGGCGTCAGTGAAGGTCTTTAAACGTGGGCACAAACCACGTCTGGTGGGTGTCGAGCATCAGTGTCCTCTCTGAATTAATGAAGAAGACCCTCACCTGAATCTAAACACTGTTGTGGAGAATAAACATGCTGTGACTGTTGCACTGATATGTGCAGACACAAAATGCATGCTCAGTGGTCACATGAGCTGCATTAAGTTTCTTGTTAATGTGCCTCTGCCTGCTGCCAGTTGTCACGGATACTGTTTCCCTATGCGACCAGGGCCCGGGGATCTTCCTTTAATAGCCGTGCATCCTTGTTGGAATCATACCTACCACCAGGATACCCCACATTTACATGACAGAGGTGTCGCTCTCTGTCACAGAATAATCTGAGGATGACGGAAAAGAATTGTTTTAATTGGCTACGGGTTTGCTGCGATGTGGTTTCACAAGGGGAGTGTGACATCCACAGACAGAACAGACTGTCTTTAGAAAACCACCTGTTTGAGCCCTCTGTGGGCCACTGAATGTGATGGGACAGATGTGTACACACCAGGGAACAGAAGTGACAGATGTGTTGATGGTGTACATTGTGACATGTTGGATCAGGAGTCACTCACAGTTGAAGTCCACAGACAGGATCGTTGCACATGTCCCTGCAGAGTCAGAGTGTTGGAGGATGTAGCACATAGTCTCATGTTGACTGCAACATCCATACTACCCTTTCATGTTGATGTGGTGAACCTGTCAGTGTTGCACCCTTAAAAACAACACAGGCATGAATCTTTGGTTGGGCAACTTTATTCTCCCAGTGCTGGATTTTTTTTGGTTTTGTTTCCTCTGTGAAAAGCAGCTGGTACTTACATTCACATGTTCATTCATTCCCAGCGCGCACAACAATGATGAAAAAAAAGATGATGACATCACCACTGTGATGTGCAGGATGATGACAGGCCTGCTGTTCAAATGAATGAAATATTGTTAGCTCTCTGTTTTTAACATCGCATGTATCTCAGTGCTGCTTTTAATACAAATTCAGCACTTACAGAGCCACATTATTAATCATTTAGATTCGTGTTTCTGACCACCTGGTGAATGTAAATTCAGTATTCGTTTTCTGCAGGTAAATAGAAAAGATACACAGGCGGCTGTTAAGAGGTACGCAGCCAGGTAAGAGGGTTGACTTTGACAAAAACAAATACAGGACACTACAAACATACCTGGGCACATGACAAGTAACACAAACTGACCCTGGAACAAAGGAAGAGGACCGGTTTACGTATGTAAGTGTTCTTGATGAGGGAGGTGGAGACAGGTGGGCGGGGAAGTCAGTTGATGGGAAGAGCAGGGAAAATCTGAGGACCTCACACAGAACAACACAGATTCTAACTGGCTGAAAAATAAAAAAAATGTTTTTGTATCTGCTGTCCAGAGCGCATGATGTATAAATGTTTACGCCCATGGAGGTTGAAAGTCAAAGAAATAAAATTCCTCTCCCTATTGTGAGATGGAACATGGGCTTACCTTCCTGAATCGAATCCTGCTTCTGCAGCCCAGAAGTTTCTTTTCTACACTTTACCCACTGACCTCACTTTCCCTCACTCCGTCTTTTGCACACCTTGCTGCTTCTCCTTGTCATTCGATCTCCTTTACAAGCATTTTCTCTTTCTCTCTCCAAGTGCCTTGCAGTTCCCCATGCACACACTGCACCTGGCCTACCTAATATTCCTGTCGATGCTCTGCCTGCACCCTTGAAATTGCCTCTCTTGGTTTCTATTTGATCCCTCTTGAAATTATTTGACACCATATTCCAGAATCTTCACAAAACCTTCATCCAGCCTCAAGCATGAACTTATGTGATGTTTATTAAATACTAAATGTTTTGTCGAATGAAAGACCTCAATAACCTTTTTTTAAAATGTATCTCAATGCCAGAATCTTCATTTTTAAGAGGCCTCATCTAATACAAAATGATTATGTTGGCACAGGCAACAATGAAAGACCTTGTGAGGAGGAATGAAAGAATTTAGTGGTAAAAAGGTTGTCTCTCTAACGAATCCATCAACCGCTTTCCATCACCCTGCTGGCATCTGAAAGGTCATAATGGATGGCATATCTTCTGATTATTAGCTTCTCAATAATTAGTTGGGTCTTGCATATATTAGAGTGAGAAACTGCCTGTCAAGCGTGCAGGTTAATTATTGGCCCACAACTGTGTTTCAAATGAATTCTGCCCCGCACATTTTACATCTGAACGAGCTTTAACAAATCTGTGTGCCTGAGCATTGCCTGTTTACAGAAAAAATTTGTGAGGGTGCATTCAAGCTAAGCTGACAAATGTACAGACTGTACAGGCCTACGATGATTTTTGTGTAAAAATGTGTATTTAAAAAGGAGAAACTGAATATGCTGATATAGAAAAAGCAGTGACAAAGGTAGAACATCAGAATGCATTGCCTGGAGAGAGCTGTGAAAAAGCTGCATAAGATGTCATTTTGTATCGTGATAGATGCACACTGATTGGATTCACACATATCACCGCTGTGCTGTGTGTTGTTGGCAGGTTCTAGCACAATGCAATGCTGGAAGTGAGCCAACTATTAGTAACATAGTTAATTTAATGAATAAACAATCAAGATTGAACCTTAGAGATGTAGCTTCCTGCTTGGCTGTGACCGGGGGCCTGCTTTGCAAGTCTGCTATGATGTATAATGTATGAGAACAACCATTACATTGAGAGATGTAATTAAGTACCAGGCGGTGTTTGGATTCCTGAGTTGCAGTTTTGCATCTGAAAGTTTTTTTCCCTGACATGTACAGGAGAGGTTTACAAACTGTTTTACATTTAATGGGTCTCACTCTGAAACCTTAAAACCTACTTCTTTTTACCAGACACTCGACAGCCACACATTTTTAGCTTTTTTCAAAGTTTAACAATCAGTACAGAGATACAGACATCACAGTAAGTATTGAAGCCTTATATGTCAAAATGTTGAAGCTGAATCTCATTTTATTACATCTTTATATAATGCGTTTTGCTGGGCTTTACAGTGTTTCATCAAGGCCAGAGCAGACATAAAAAACTTGTAAGGCCATGCAGTCTTTGTGTCTGGTCCCCTTAGCTGCGTGAGAATACCTTTTTGTGTTGATAATAATGAAGATATAATGATGTATATTTCGGACACAGAGAGGACTGAATAGTCATTTTACAGCACAGCCGTCAGACTTGAAGACCCTGCCTGTCTCTGAGGGCTGTGCATAAATATTCATGTTGTAATAGAGCCATAACTCTTCTTAGTTCACATATAGCTGCAGGACAAAGTGACTGTGAAGGTTATTATGTCACTGTTTCAGCTTTATCTGTGTTATCTTCATATTATGATGAATGTTAGCTATGTCCACTTTATTAACAGCTTAGTCTGTGTTGGGGCATTTTGAGACCACAGTCACACTAGAAGTTGACTGCAAAACTGTGGACTGAAATAAGCTGATCATGTCCTAAACCCTTCAGGGAACAGCAGATGTCATATCATAATGTTACAACTTATAAGACTCTGCATCAAAAGTGTTTGGTCTCTATATTGGCTTCACAAAAGAAACATAAGAGCCAAAGTGTAAGTAATGGATGAATCTGTGTGTTTGTCTGTTCTCATGTAAGTGGCCAAAGAAAGCATCTTTGGATAACACCTGCAATAGTAACCTAGAATTATTTCCAAAGCCAA
>JBAJHX010000040.1:2896315-2916979 GCA_037176925.1 Amniataba percoides | reverse complement strand
TAGCATAAAAAAAGCAGTGCATAAAGTAAAATTTGCTAAAATGTATAAAGAAATAGACAGTTTTGTCTGCAATGGAATTATAATGTCTGATGAAAAGAGGGCTTATCTGCTGTAGCTGAACTAAAGAAAGTGATTATAACTTAAATTGAATCAAAAATCGAATCAAAATGTGTCCTCTCTTTGTTAGCCCAGAGAGCCAGAGCAGTCTCAGAGGAAATACAGAGGCATTTTTCACAAAAATACAAAAAGCAGTTGTGTGATTATGGTGCTCTCCAATCAAGATCTTTCTGCGACTGAGATAATTCAAAAGCAGACCAGACTGCACTGATTAAAATAACATTACATCAGACCTGGTCCAGGCTAATCTGAGCAGACTGTTCAGATTCTTTTGTTCCTCAGTTTGTCAAACTGTTCAGATCAGAGTTTGGGTTGTAAATGGGCCACGGTGTTCATGTGCAGACTAAGAAAATGAACTGAAAATGAATCATCATTTTTTCAGACCACCTGATCAATGGACATCCAACATGCAGTCATTTCCTTAGCTTTCATATAACATTTTGGTCTCCGCTGACTCCTTGAAATATCTGGCTTTTTAGCAGCTAAGTGCTCCACAATGTTGCTGCAGCTACAAATGATGCTGATGAAAGTGACAAGACTGAAAGAAGACAGTAATGTTGGGCCCTGTAGACCAAGTGAACGAGCCTTAAGATGCTAAATTAGCAGAGGGGAGCTGCATAGAAAATACAGTGTGTACAGAGTGTAGCTTTAAGTGTTTGACTTTAGCTCAGCTAATACCACATGGTTAAGATTCTTGGAGTTCTCTGACTCCACCATTAAAAATGCTAAAATGTCAAGATTGTTGCCATCCATCTAAAGAAAGGGCAAATGTGTCCCAGAAGGTCAAAGTGTTATGACTTAAATAAGAGATGACACCCAACTACGCCAGAAAACCTTGACTAACCTTTCAAAGAGGTGGTCTGTGGATGGGGATGTAGCTGTTGACAGTTAAGCTTGGTTGGGTGTCTAATCAGCCACAGTATCACTTTGCTGACATGAGCTCAGGCAAAACAACAACAACACACAAGACCTCAATAAGACACTCAGGAACAAAGGTGTGTAATTGTTGTCACAGTTCCATTTGTGCAACACCCACAATCGAGTAGAAAAGTAAAGTAGAAAGCACTTCATGATTACACTGAAGTGGGAGGACAAAAATATGTCAACAAGAAAATAGAGGAATTTCTGAAAAAATGGAGACAAACAGCTTTAATAGCATACACAATAATAATGGCAGCACAAATGAGAGCCTGAGACAATGCATAAAACGACCGTCTTGCACAGCTACCTCCAGGTTTAACAGCATTTTGCTCAGGAGACTTTTTCCATGGAGCACCTGAGGCTGCAGCTGCAGCCTGAGCACCAGCTCCTGCTGGAGTCTGAGGGCTTTTTATTCACACTGAGCCTTTTGTTCCAGCCCACTGCCACTGTGATGAGGAATCGGTTTTATTTTCTCTTCCTTTATATCATATCTGCAAAATAAGGTAAAATAAATGTGTCACAGGGATCATTGTCAGCATGATGCAAGCCTTAGCTTAGAAATAAGACCAGTGAAACACTATTTGGCTGCTCTACACAATATGTAGGAGAAACTTACCACCACATGAAAAGTCTTGTCTTGACCTCTCGTGTTTTCACTTCTCACCGTGTTTCGGTGATGTACAGCACTCAGTGACATCACTGTTGGGTGTGGTTTGTCAGTGCCAATCAATCACTCAAGTGAAATGATCTATGAGTGGTTTTCAGTCTCACCAGTCTCTGTACGAAGTAAAAAAACAGAATCCTCTAAAGCTCAATGATTAACATGCTATATTGCATTTGTTAAATCTGCACAAAAAACAGAAAGTAAAAACCACAGTTTGTGGTTGTATGGGGACATACTGGCTCAGCTAAAAGAGAACTCCAGCATATAACTCCCCATAAAATCAAATACATGGTCTTTACAGTTATGGATTAAACAAACAAGATATACTGTGCTAATTAGTGAACTTTAAATGTGCTGGTAGGTGGAGAGCCAGGCTAGCTGTTTCCCCCTGGTACCAGTCTTTATGCTAAGCTAAGCACCTGCTGGCTCTCAGAGATTCAGTGTAATCGATCCGCTTGTCTAACTCTATTGCAAGACAGCAAATTTTCACTATTTTCCAAAACATCAAACTATTCCTTTAAAGGCTGAAAATTCATAAAACGCATCTAAGAGTGAACATACAGTCATCTGAAACTATATTATCTAAATAATCAATTTGGTGCACAACACTAACTTAATAATTGAAGAGAAAACAGGCCATGCACAGGACCTTTAGGCACTTCATTCATACAGTAAGCCAGTTTGATCTGAGCCGATTAACTTTCAAACAGTGAATCCTGTCTGAGAAATAATTAGTAAACCACCACACTGCTTGGTCAGACATACCTATTTAGACTAGGCCATGATCAATAGTATCAAAGGCTTTAGATACATCAATAGTATCAAAGGCTTCTTGTCTAAACCAGTAATGATGTTTACAACCTTTTTGGCATTTGCCAAAGAGCGTACCAATAAAAACATGTGGCTTATTCCTGTATTATTCCTATCTCCACATGGCCGACACCTGGATTCATCCATACTGTCACTGTGTGTGCTCTGTTTATCTGTTCAGTCTGCTCAGTTGCTGTGAGCCTCTCTCACTCTCTCTCTCTGGCTGACTGCCATCGATGGGAGGAGTAGCACACCTTCATGAACTGTCCTCAGTGGACTCCTGCTAAAAGCACACCTGTGGAGGTTCCTCATTAGTTTTGTATTTGAGCCAGAACATTTCTCCTTGTTTAGTAACATACAGTATATACTGCAGTCTCTGCTGGAAACCCAAAGTTCAGCCTCCCACTTCTTTCACTTTTCTACAGCTTCTGTTTTGCGTCCTTTTGTACTCAGACTCATGTCTCATATACATCGATAAAGACGTTTGCTGGTGTGTAGGGAGAGAGAGTTACTGCTAGCATGTTGCTTTCACGAACAACATTAGGCCCGTGTACAATACTGATGAGGTGCAGTGTAGTGAAAAGCACATACATGATGCTGCTTAGAGCAGGCACTGCACCGTATTGTCCAATACATCATATGTGAAAGCAGGAGTTCTGTGACTAATGCGCCATGAAGAAAGACTTATTATAGTGTACAGGCGTGAAGGTAATATAATGAAGGGGGGACGCTTGCTGCTGCTATATGTTTTAGCTGATATTCACCTTTAACAAATATTGGGTATAAATAAAATGTGTTGGACGTTGTTATACAGTACTGGGTGTAATAAAGTGTCAGGCTCTTGGTGTACGATATGAGGTCATGGTAATGACCTGAGCAAGAACTCCAAATTGCTGCTGAGGACTAAAATGTCACACAAGCTCTGTTGACACAATTGCATCAATTTACATCTCCCTATGCACACACACTGGTATGGCAGGTCATGCAGTCCAAATACATGTGATTTTTAAATGTGAAACTAACCCTAATCCTAACCTCAAGTTACTGACATGTTGTTGTTGTGTTCAGAGATGGCTCAGAGATTGTGTGGTTTAAGAGGGCTGTCAACCTTTTTGAAATTACCACTTTTATTTTGACATTATGTGTTCATTGCTTTGTTCCAGAGAGTGAGAAGAAAACATACGAAGGTGAAGACGTGCTGTAGTTAAGCTAAAACAGTTATGATAAGAACCAATTAAGTGGTTGCAAAGTGTTCAAGAAACATCCGAGGACAGACCAGAGATAATTCCTCCTTTACATGGCATGCAGCCAATGAGGTAAGTAATGTGTTTTGTCAGTATTTTACTTTGCCGAGTGTTTTTCATGTTTATGTTCACTTAGTTGATGCTATTTTTAACACTGTGTAGGTGTGTATATGTCATAGTTTTCACGGTGGATTTGGAGGGAGCTTCAAATAAACCAGTGTCAAGAAAGCCACTTGTTGTTCGTGCCTGGAGGGAATTATAATGAAAACTTGTGGTTGATTGGCGTGAGTGACTAATTAACAACATGGCAAGTTCAAAGGATTCCCTTTTTCTTCAGTTTGATATCCTGCATCTTATCTTGAGCTTATTATTCTGTAAATACAAGTTGCTGTAGTGCATTTCTCAAGTTTTTAATAACTAGTGAATACTAACCGCCATTGAAGATTGCTATTGTAAGTTAAGTAGTGATTTAACATTGTCAGAACCAAAAGAACACACAAGTCAGGAGAGGAGACCAGTCTAACGCGAAAAGTTCTCTGGCTGCGAGAGAAAAGGCCTGCACCCTCACCAGGGAAAAGATCAGTGATGAGTTCCTCTGAAATGTGGAGTTCGAGGATTATGAGCCTCCAAGTGGAGCAGAACAGGAGTATGGGTAAGAAAAGGGGGCGTTTCCAAGGAGAAGAGGACAACAAGGAGACGCAGAAGTGAAAGAGGACGGGAGGGGTTCAAGGAGAAAAGGACAACAACAAGGTGTGGTCTCATTTAGAACACCTTCAAGGATCAATCACACCTTTGCATGACTGTGAAATCAGGTTGCTTATTGCATACAACTGCTCACAGGCTGTACTTCCAAGAGAAGTCGTGTCTGGCAAGGAGAATAAGCCTTATGCACAGCGCACAGACCTCGGCTGGATTGTTGTTGGCCATGTCAATCCCTGTCTATACCATGGTGACAACATCGTGCTCCGTCATCACATAGTTGTGAGACAAGTGACACCAGGGTTGGATCCATCTGACAGTCTCAGAAGTGAAGTACATTATGTGACAGGGGTGATTGTAGCATCAGAGGTTTAGGGCTGCTGAGCACCCAGAGAGCTGCCCGGCCAGGCAAAATAAATTTCAGTGTTTTGTACATTTTAACATTTCATTCCCAAATTTGTTAAACTCATTTTGATACAGCAGCTCTTCAACATACACATAAGCAGTGTATGTTTCTGGAGTAAACCAGCCCCTATAGCACATATCAAAAATACCAAAAATGGACCTTGGACTTATTTTTTGGGCTTTTATTTTAAATACAATGCACAATATGTAAAACACATTAACAGAAATGGATTTTGTGTATGTATGTATTGTGTGATACAAATACATAAATAAAAATACACCTCAAAAATAAATAAAAGTGTTTGAAATCTATGAAATAATAATAATAATAAAATTATAAGAGATACAACCCTGCCTATGGTATAATGTATGCAATGTATGTTAAGATCTTTGTATGGATACTGCAAATTATTCCTTGTACATTAACCTCTGTCACCTCACCTTGAGGTTGGCAAATCTGCTCTTCTGACTCAGACCTCCCTCAGCACTCATCTGCTCACTGGTCCTGACTTAACAAATCCATTGGTGGGTGTCTTATGCCATTCCTGTGCTATTGCCATGCAGTCATGTGTGACATTGAACAAATGTTCCACCAGTTCCACATAAAAAGGTGATCAGGAGAAGAAGATCAAGAGTATTCAAAGTATTTTTTATGTGGATGACTTTTTAGCAAGTGTTTAGCAAACTGAAAAGGAAGCTATAAAGCTTATCAAAGAATCAAGAGAACTTTGCTTTTAGTGGCAAGTTAAGACTCCTCAAGTTTGTATCTATCAGTGAAAATGGGATGTCAACCATCCCGGAGGAAGAACGGACAGCAGGTAAAGATTGGGACATGGCGGAGTGGTGGAGTTCACCACACATGGAGAGAGCTCTTGCAGTGGAGTGGTGCATTACATCTGACTCATTCAAATTCAGAGTTCAAGTGAAAATGAATCCATTGACAGGAAGAGGTGTACTGTCTACAGTGTCTGTGTATGATCACCTGGGTTCATGGCCTTTGTCCTTTTGGGGAAGCAAATACTTCAGGAAATGTGTGGAGAGAAGGTATGATGGGACGAGTATCTTCCAGAGCATTTAAAACCACAGGGGGAGTCCTGGATTAACGATTTACCCACCATACCTCCACATTTCACCGGCGTCAAAAGGTACGCTCTTCACCATTGTGCTGATGCAAGCTTCTTCGGCTATGATCTATGTTCTTACCTACGAGCCATTAGTCCATCCGATGAAGTTCACTGCTGTCTGGTAATGGGTAAATCAAGAGTTTCACCAACAAAGATCACAACTAGAGCCAAGGTTAAAACTGTCAGCAGCAGTTGTCGCAGTTTGAAGTAGTGACATGCTTCTCAAAGAACTAGACATAGAAGATCTTCAGGAGTTCTTCTGGACAAACGTGTTTATGTTTACTTATCAGATGCTATCATTAATACTGAGTGGGTATGTGTGTATGTCATAGTTTTCATGGAGGATTTGGAGGGAGCCTCAAATAAACCGGTACCAAGAAAGCCACTGCTGTTGTTTGTGCCTCAAGGGAATTATGAAATATTTAAAGTTGTGTGTGTATATTATTTTATTTGCAAGGGTTTTTTTGTATTTGTAAACTTTAAAGAGTAAGTCTATCAGAATCTGAGAAACAAAAAATACATGAAATCGTGCTTGTGGGGATTATGTGTGAAATGATTTCTTGGTCAGTCTGGCATCACTGAGGTTGCCAGGTAACAAGAGCAGATTATAGTTGTTTCGCCTGATCAAAAAACAGGACCTCATACTATGAGCATGTTTCAATATTGAGTTTTGGAGGTGGAGAACAACTCAAAGAATGACTGACACAGTTTACATGATGTCATGAACAGATGCCTTGAGAACAGATTTTGGTGGCCTTCTTATGAAAGGAGAGGCCTGGGAGAGGTTGCTTTTATAATAACTAGGTAAATAAATGTGATTTTGCTGTCAAAGGATTCAAAGGTTGTAACTGACTAGCACAGATAATGTCAAAATCACATGGCACAGGGTTGCAAATACGGTCAGTGCTATTCTGGGGTTTTATAGAACAGTACATGCATGAACAGATCCCGTTTAAAAACTGACCTACCTTTCACAGTGTGTGGCTGAAGTGTTTGAAATGCAATGTGACTTTTGTATAAATGCGCATGAAAAGAAAATCTATTTTTTAAAAACAAAATCAATACAAAACACTGAGAACAAAAACACAAAAACACTTTTTTTTTAGACATCTGATGATGAGCCACCAGGTCATCACGTTTTTCTGTTTCAAGAGAAAAGTGAGGAGAGGCTGCACTTTTTGAAACTGACAGGTATGTTCCTATTAGCATGCGTTGCAATCTTTCTAGCCAACAGAAATAAAGTTGGTTGTGATAAACTGACATTGATTGATAATTATAGGCTAGTTAAACTAAAATTGATAAAACAGTTTTGGAGATGTAGAATTTGATTAAAAAAAAACAGTCAGGCGTTATTCTGGTTGTTAGTGTCATTTGGTTTTCTGCCTCGTTAAAAAAATGAATAATAAGCTTAATGGGAAGACTGTGAGGGAAATGAAGTTGTCTAAATTCTGAAATACTGCTCTCATGTGCTCGGCTCCTATGTGTGTGATATATCACAAAGCTGTGCAGTGTTGTTTATTGCCAAACCTAGAAGCGTAGCGTGCCTGTGTCATATAACCGCGTATTGGTTTGAACATAAAAATGCATTAAATAGGAGCTGTACCCCTGCGGGAAATTGCTCTCATTGAGTGGAAGGCCAGTCGTTTCTAGCAGAGTCATCAACTTATAGGAACCACCCAGCTTACAAGGCCACGTGCAGATGTGGTTGTGATGTGAATGATTGTTAACCAACATGGAAGTACTGAGACAAGCCACAGCACAAGGAGAGTGGCCCGTCGCCAGACTGGCCTGTCTGCTCTCTACTGGTCCTAACAGTGTTGTTAGCACCAGAAACCAAAAGTTTAATCTCTTACTAGTCTGAGGACTTTTATCTTCTATTACCAAGGTAACCAGTGCTAACATATATAAATTAATAAGGACAAGGTTTGACCTTGTCATTAATAGTCATGTAAGCCTCCTTTCTAGTAAGTCAGCTGTAAATGTTATTATTCCCTTAGAAAAAATAATAAACTATTAGTTCCACAGTTATATATGCTTTTATATTCATTAAGGGAGGGTTAGTAAATCATCTGCATATAGTTAATAGTTAGTATAAGATGTTGTCTATCAAGTTGGAACATATGGTTATAAATAAACTAATTTCCAGATGTCCTGCAGCCCATTTCCAAAAGGTCAGAGGTCAGATGGTCTATTTGAGAAGTTTGCCTGAGGAAGTAAGGAGCTAATTAGACAAAGTGTCCAACTGGCATGATCTACAAAGTGTTAGTAAATTATTTAACAATCACTAATGAAACTGTTAATTACAACTTATGAATCCTTTAACGATTGAGAGATTGCTATCCTTCATTTCTTCAGTGGCTGCATGAGCCTGCAATACCTGCAAGCAAAGACTAACTACAACAAATCCGCCCTTTGCTGTTTTAAGAAAATGCAGTTGTACTCTGCAAAGATATGGAGAGAGAGAGTATAACTGAGAGTAGTGATGTCATTTTTCACTGCCTCTGCTGCATCTGGTGAAACCTCACTAAGATGAGCTAGCAGCTCAAATCTCTCTCAGTCACCGTCCAGACCATCAGTGAAGGTCTTCAATCATTTTTATTCTGACTGATTAAATAAACATTGACCGGTCTTTCCTTAAACTGATCCTCTGCCATTTGTCAATATGTCATCAATTTCACCTCATCATTCATGGCCACTCAGGCCCATCCTTACTTAAGACAAGATTTAGAAAGTTTTATACAGGTGTTGTTTATGCTCTAACAGCATCCAGGGTTATTTTATTTCTTTAATGTAGGGTTCCAAACCTGTGGTTCTGTGCTCCTTCATGGTTCAGTGCATCTGTATGTGCTTGTGGTGACTCACATGGGAGAATCCCTGGTGGTTTCTCTGTGCTTTTTTTTCACCTGGAAAACTGACACGGAACCAAATATTTTTCATTTGCAAATTAGGCACAGGTATCACTTCAGCCCATTGGTAAACGATGCTGACCCTGGGGACACATTTTACATGAGCACCCAACTCATTTTTATTTATAAATTCACCATTCACGTCCAGAGAGAGAGCATCCGTAACATGATTAAATTCATGCAGCACCAGTGGAGGCCTCCCCCACACAACAGAATCTGTTTTTAATAAGGCTTGTTATAGTGTCCCCAGGGTGATTTTCAGCAGTGCAGCCTCTCCATATAGATGTTGTTTTGCAAGGATGCATCTACTCGTATGGCAATGGACTCCAAACTGAGGGTGACAGATGTCACACACTGTACTTTCCTTCTGCCTCCTCAATTTGATTCTCAGCTGTTTATTAGTTCTCCCAAGCTCAACAATATCGCCTAAAGGGAGGGCAGTGGAGGAGGTCAGGAAGAAGATTTACCGCTGTCAACAAGGGATATGCCACGGGTCTCTCTTTAAAATTTGATCCTTTCAGGTTTAAGAGTGTTTCCTACATTTTAATAATGTGTTTAATGATGGCTGATTATCTCATCTGCCCCAAGCTATGCCCGCAAGCCATATGAAATGATTCCAAGATTAATATTAAATTGTACATGGGAACAGTGGTGCTTTGGACTAAACACTAATGTCTGCATTTATCATGCTCACAATAAAGGTGCTAACATGCTGATGTTTGCAGCTATAATGTGCATCTCTTAAGAATTCCATCTTAGTAGCAGTAAACACAAAGTGTAGCTGGGGCTGATGGGAATTTCATTATATTCCAAAGAATTGAATGAATTACAATTTTGACCCAATGATGACATCATGAAAAGTCAGAGGATCACTAATGGGGCAAACATAGCAACAGGCAGAACAGACTGCAGGGTCCAAAACAGGCTCACAAAGCATCTTCTTGACCAGTGGCTTCAAATGAAAAAATAAAGACCTGACTTTGGACAATACTTAGGCTGCTGACTTAGGCTTCCTCATTATTTAATGTTATATAATTGTCACTTCTTCAGTCATGTGATAATAAACAAACGAAAAATCTGAAGTAATACTTGAGGTGAAACTGAAAATCATGGGCAACAATAAGGATCCATTCAAGAGAGTTATAGTGTCTACCCATTATTAAAAAATGAAAAAGGTAGATAGATAGTAAATAGTAAATAGAGTTTTAAAATGTCATCATTTGCAGATTTAGTTAATTTGTACCAAAAGTATTGAAGTTATGGATCGTCTTGCTTGTAAGATTTCCAGTAATCTCAGAACCATACTGTTGTGTTCATATCGAAGATATCTGTACCTTTGGATTGGATTGTGAGTATAATATGAGACACTGTCTCCTGAAGGGATCATCAATATAATTAATCACACCTCATTCTAAATGAACTGTTTGTACACTGCTGGATGTGAGTATACTACTGAGAATTTGTTTGTAGTGATGGATTTGGGGCACGCATAATTAGTGAATGATTGCAATCTGTCTGTTCGAGAAAGCAAACCCAGAGCAGCAGAGCGTTGAGTATCACATAACTGCATTTATATTACCATTATGCTGAATTTATCAAGGCAACAGGTAAACAGCCAGTTCCAGATGAGTTCTGGGTCTCTCTGCAGTTGAAATAAATAGGGAACTATTCGAGAATCTGCCATTATATTTTGTTTATTTAGAACTACACTAACTCTCAAAAGTCAATATTACGTGCTTCCTGAATATGTACACTGTTAACAGTTGATGTAGACGATGTATTGCTGTATTTGACTTTTGTCTTACATTCCAGTTGTTAGGATAGAATGCACTTATTGTAAGTCACTTTAGATAAATGCAGAATTGGGTTTGGCTCCAACCCAGAAATTTCAGGAATGATGCATCAAACTTCATTCAATATACTGAATAGCTTCAGGTGCTACATAGAGAGCAATAAAATAATGCCAGATAAAGTTTTGATTTATGGGTCAAGGTGCAGTCTGAACCGGTGAGCTTTCTGTGTGTGATGGAAGATGTGTTAGCTTCTGCTGTCCTAAGACGGGCAGCTTGTTCTACCACGGAGCAGCAAGGACAAGAAACGGTCGTATTTTTGTTGAGCCTGTTCAGATAATGTCATTTCCAGACAAACTTAATTTCATGTCTACGGGCTCAGAACTGACACTGATTTGTCATGCTTGCAAGTTAGTCACCATTTAAAGTTATAAGACCCGGCTTCGTCCTTGACAGCTGTCTTCTTTGAATCAGAGGGCGCAGTAACAAGTCTACTGTTTTTCTCTTTGATGACAAGACAAATGAAACACAATGGAAAATTTTCAAACTCATTTAGAACCTTAATTATCCAGATCAGACTACAGTAAATTTTGTCTTTGGGTGAGGGAGATGAAAATAACATATGGCCATAGGCTTTCTATGAGACAAACCAGTGATTGATGAGTCTGTAGCAGTGAATGTTAATGAGACTGCATGAACTAACTGGATTAGCAGACTTCTGGGCAACAAGACGACAGGAGATGTATGGCTCTTGTTTTCATAATTGTTATGGTGTCTGCCTGTGCCTCTTGCCTGGATATGTAGGTAACTGGAGATTAATTCTACCGCCAAACACAAGTATCCATCACCAAAAGTCTATCTGCTACCACAGCCTTCAGCTTGACACTAATAAACGAGGCAGTCCTACAAAATCAATAATAGGCTCCCTGAGAGAATTACTACTGCACCACATGTACATGCATCTTATCAGTCAGCATCAAGTCAGCGGAACATAGAAGCTACAGGAAACCTTTGCATCAAAGGGCAAACACTAACTGTCCAACCACAAGCAGTCTGCTACCACCAACAAGTCCTCATCCCTAAACTACAAAGTAGTCTGTCTGCTTTGCCTCTCAAAACCAAGCATACAGTACACCCATTACAGAAACAGTATTTAAACAATATTTGGGGATGATTGTAGTTCTGATGAAGAAAAACCCAATAGTGACTGTTGTGACAGCAGATCAGATCATCATACAAGATGTTGGGAACCCCCACCCAGGTCAGTCAAACATATTTAGAAGTGAAAGGTGGATACTAAAATGATTACGTAAACTCTCCATTAAAAACAACTATTATAGTCAACAGACTCAAGTCCTGGTTTAACTTTGACTCAATGTACTTGCCCCATTAGTGCCAATACAAGTATGTTAACATTTGGTTAGACTTGTTGTTTCCAGGTTTTGGGAGAAGACCTTTACCAATGGTCCTGAGGGAGTTACAAACTGACTAAGGAGTCTTCACTAATCTATGATTTTTCTGTGAGAAATATTTTACATACGCAAGTCTTTCATCATGTGTTGATTTGCGGTTAAAATATAAGACATGTTTGATGTGAACATTAGCACAGAGGTTTTTACGGTTGTTTGCCTGCTTGGCTTGCTGCAGAAACTTGAACAAGAAGATCTTCTGTGTATAATTGTGCAGCGGTAATTGACAGAGCAGATCAGTCTGCTGGTAGAGCTGGTAGCTGTCACTAAAGGAAAGGTCATTGGTATAGATTACTAAATGTTGTGGATTTTAGAGCTGGTTACAATCTATATAATAATCTATATCCTCTCTTGCTGGCTTGCTCAGCTGGTTGAAATTGCAGAATGAAAGAGACAAATGAGCTAAACATCAATAAAAGAGTTGTGTGCCAGCACCAAATAAAATAAACAAAACATTACAGGTAGATGCTGCAAGATGCATTTATTCTCTGCACCAAGACTGGAAAGGACTTGCGTCATCACTGTCTGTACTGAACCTCTCCCATTCGGGTGCACATCGACTCACCAAGATACCGAACAGCAGAGGAAAGGACACTGTGTTCTGTGCCCTGCACCAACGTTACAACACAGCCTTTTAATGCAGTTGGCAATATGCTATTAAAAAACATGTACCTCTGAATAGCATAAATATTCAGCCAACTTTGACTGAACACAGTTTTTCTATCAGAAAAATTGTATCCTGGACAGCACCATTCAACAGGGAGGGCTGCATCATGTTCTTGGCCAGATGTCGGCCTGGCAGCAGGGAGCACTGGGTGATGATGCAGTCCTGCCTTCACTACTTGGTTCTGGGGAAGTTGGAGAAGTGTGGCGATTCTTCATCTGAGTGCTGCAGGTCAGGACATGCGGTGAGGTCGACGGAAACATATTTTTTACTGCACTACTTTTATCTGAACAGTATAATAACAAGCTGCCTTTCAGATTAGGATTTGACATAAAAATGAAATACTATCGATAAGCCTGTGGTTATGTTAACTTCTCACATGATTCCTCTGAATAACAAACATGCAGTATTTCACAAAAAGCAGTGTGTCATGCTTGTCAACTCCTCTCCAACAGCTCCCCGTGGTTCCTCTGAGTGTCTCTCTGCGTACATATCAGGTCCCTTAATTGCATCCATGTTTCTTTCACTCGCATCTTTTGCCTTCCCATGAGGATGTGTGGAGAGATGTAAGGAAACCATGAAGAGGCAATATGTTTTAAGAGTAATGAAGGACCACGTGAAGCAATGTCTGCTTGTGATGATGGCAGCAGGCGATCGCAGCTGGATCAGCTGTAAGTCGGCTTTGACAGCTGTAGAAACTGTTGTGGGACTTTGTGTCTGCACATGTGCACTGTGCTAAGAAAGGCACAGAGTTATCAGTGGCAGAGCAGCAGTGTTTTCTCTCTGTCACCAGTTTAACACCTGTAAATGAAGACCGACATACATTCTGTGTTTATACTGTGTCCTGCAGAGAGGCACTGCAAAATGCATTTACATCCTTTATTCATTATCTTTATTTATTAATATTCTGGGAATGATTTCAGTATTTTATAACCCAGAATAAGATAGTGGTGTTTAATGAATATAGGAAATGATAAACATCAAAACACTGTAACTCAAATGAAGCCTGATACAAATGATCAGCCTCACCCATGACTGAATGGAAATGGCAAACTTTTTGTTGACAGATAGACTCTCCTACTGTCTCTGACTTTAGTTGTATCCATAATAGAGATCATAAAAACTCTTTCAAATCAATGACGAAAGTTGTGGTTCTGTTGTTGGTCAGACCTAAAATAAACACAGATTTCTGACTCAATGGTGAATCAGAAATGAAATACAGAGAGTTATATATAAGTTAAATCTGCTATCTGTCTTTAATCCAGTCAGAAACTCCAGCAACGTTAAGATGCATCAGATCAGTTCAATGAATAACTGATATTCACTAAGGGAGCGTGTCGGCCAGTAAAAGACTCCATGAGGGTTGCTCTCATGGATCCCCAGAGACCCCTCTCCTCATTCCTCATTTTCAACACAAAGGACCAGAAGGACTTCTTCTTTAAGTGAAGAGCTAGGAAACATACCTACTGTGTGTTTGCCTGTGTGGGAAACCCCCTCCTGTCAGAAGATCAGCGCACGGTTGTCTTCTCAGTCTTCGTCAGATCGCTCTGTTTCTCAGCGGTAGCTCGCGCTCTCTGAACTACACCAGGTTTTTCTCCTTGTGATTTTTCCCCTGTGCTAACGTCGACCTCCTGTTCCCCAGGTTAACTCCTGCCTGCCCGCTCAGCGAATCATCCATGCGCTCACTCTCTCGCTGCCAGTCCCCGCTCTGCCACCCTGTCTGGTCAGCCGCTGGATCATCCTCTGCTCAAAGCCACACTCCCCGTTCTGCTCACTGCCACCACTGCACAGTGTCCCCCATCCCGTCTCAAAGTTAGAACATTCTAGACTTTCCTGAGTCTGTGTTCCTCATTTAGGCTCCGCTTCGTACTGGAGCATAACACAAAGATTAGAAACAGGCCCAAAAATGAAGTACACATTTGTGCAGCCTGCCCACCGATCATCTCAGGACATTCATGTTATAACTGCTTGAAGGGGCCTGGCTGCTGCTTTGGAACCACTGGACTAAACCTCTTAAGATACGAAAACTTCAACAGAGAAAAAATACTTACAAACTGATCCAACAGTGTTAGCAATCTGAAAGTGTTTAGTATGTTTTCTTGTAATATATCAGTCAGTACATGGTTCTAATATTACTGTACAGGATACAGGATTATGCAAAACTTTTCACTTGTGATGGAATATTTAGCCATGAAGTTCTGGTACCTTCACTTAAACTTGTTTTCTGGAGTTTTTAACTGCTTATGAAACTGGCTCAGTTGAATCCAGATGTCTTTACATAATCCACATAAGCAAACAAGGCCAACAGCGTCATGATTGACTGTTTCTATTCATTTCTAATAGTTATTCTTAATGGCTGCTACTGGGCAAAATCTTTTTCCATGTCATCAGACAAAACAGTGCTCTGCTTGAATACAAGTTACCTCAGTGACTAAATGAAGGTACATGAAGGAGCTGCCGTCTGCTCTCCTGCTCCTGTCTCCTCGCAGTGGGAACTAAAGCAGAGAGAACCTTTCATGTTCGGCAAAACACTGCTGCCTTAGTCCACGAGGACAAGAGCCACTGAGCTGCTTTTAAGGTGTAATCTGCAATTCTAAACCAGCAAGCTTTTTGTCAGATTCAGCAAACATCCCCTCACAGTCCACCAGCTGACCCTTCTGTGTGTACAGATGTCTGGTGTTCATAAATGGCCATGGCTCTGTAAATGGGAGACAAATGGGAATGAGAATGAGAACCGAGCCGCCAGCCTGGTATTTAATCACATAAAAACCCCTTATCATAACTCACGTGGAGGACAACACTCGTGCCCTGTGTTACCTGAAGGGAGAAGTGTTTGTTTGGCTTTTGGGTACAAATACCAACAACTTCTTTGTTCAACTGGAAACTACATCTACCAAGGGTCTGAGTGCTTCTTCCACCACAATGGTAATCAGTCTTTGAAAAGGACAACGTGAAATGTAATGATGCCATGAAGGTTATTCAGCAGCTGCTACTTCAATCCAGTGAGACCGTCTTTTTTATGGGCCATGTCTAACCTTGTCACAGTCTAGTGTAAGAGCAGTGTAAGGTCATCAGCCGCCTCATGCCTTAAGAGGCAGAAGGGCAAAGAAAAACTGTGACAATGCCTGCTTCCAATATTTTGCTCCTCTATACAGTCAAAATCTCAGCTTTGTGTTTCGATCAGCAGAAGCTCTCCAACCGCTGCTCTGAAAATGGACCGGGAGATGTCACTTGATATGAACCTAATTTTCTTTGCCACTGAACCAGCACAGCCACCCAAGTGGCACATAAAGGAAAAGAAGGGAGGGGGGAAAAAAGCTTTTCATCAAATACATTTCTCTGCCAAGAATGTTACTGCCTGTCTCCAACTGTTGTAATGTGGAGCAAATGTTAGCTTTGCCAGCTATAAAAGCAACAACGCTGAGTGATGCTCTGGGCCAAGGACGAGCTCAGAAGTAGCAATAATGGTGATGATCTTTTCTCAGTCAGGAGAGACCACTGAAAGCCTCGCCATGGCAACAACAGTCTGGAGGTGGAGGTGGTCTGCTCAAGGAACAAGTTCTTTTGACTTTCAGTGGCTCTTTGCACAAATTGAGCTTAATGCATCAGCTCCTTCACAAAACGTGTTTACATCAGGATTAGGTGGTGATGACCACTGAGGTGACATAAGAGTGTTTCCTAGGTGTATTGTTAATAACTTAAAATGAAAAACCAAATAAAATATCTGCAATTTTTAAAGATTTTTAGGATTACAAAGAAATTTAAATCTATTTTCTGTATTCAACACATTTTACATAATAGGGAAAACATCTAAAAGTCACTTCTTAATGTATTAAGATGTAAAATACAAATATAGACTTAATGCTGCATTATTGTCTTAATTATTGTTGCATTATTTGTAATAAAAGACAAGTGTATTTGACTCATGACTCATATAAGGCTCTTTCCCACATTGGATTCATTCCTGCTGAATGGAGATTCTCAAGTCAGGAGGATACACAGACCAATATATTTTTCTTTTTAAAAAAAAAAAAAAAAAAAAAAGACTTTTGTAGTAGTGTTCAGTATAATAAATCATCATCACTGACCAAATCAGTACTGTGTTTCATTTGTGCACTGGTGACTGGAAGCACTGTTATCAGCTCAGCAGTGCTGGACAGTCCATTACCTTCTGACAGCTCAGTGAAAGTGTGAAAAAATCATGATGTGACTTTTACAAGAGTAGTTTTAAACTGAACTGATAGAGACGGGACAAACCATGAATGTGCTATCGATATTATGAACAATGAATTCATTTTACTGAAAGAAAAAGGGGCGATCTACATGGTCAGTGACCACAGATTTTTTGAACAAAACCTTTTGAATGAGCCCAGTGATTCATAATTTCTGCCTCTCACTTGTCGGCTGCAGCTTCTTTCACTGATACAGAATGAGCTTTGTTTTACACGCCTTGCATTTTTATTCTCTCATATCACTTATGAAAGGCTTGCAGGTTGCGCAAAAATCTCCATGTTTAACCTTTTGAATTTTGTTTGGTGAATACCAAATGTGCTTGTCATTACTCAGCAAATGTCAGTTCATGTTGCAATATATTACTCTTTAAAGTTCAGTTCACTGAATGAGCTACAGGTTCAGCCTCGCCCACACTACTGGTCTCGCCCGTCAGAACTCTTGGCAGTAACCTTTAGCTCGACAGAGGCTCATAAAAATTACTTTCTCGTGCTCTTCATCAGTAATCACTTGTTAAATGTACCAAACCAAGATCCAAGGTTACCATAAATCTGATGAAAAATATAATGTAGTGCAGCAACATCCCATTTCATGCAGGAGTCATGGAGAGAGAACAAAGTCTTGGGACCTCGCTGGTCTGTGTGAAATCATTGTATAGTCACCAGTGTTTCAGCAGGGGTCTGATGTAACCATTCGATCGCTCGCATCATTTTACAGTCCATTAAGATCACAGTAGGACCACTGTTGCCAGATGATAAGTAGTGTGTAAAAAGGCTGAGTTCCTATAGCTACACCATTAGCTTACTTTGGAAGCGCTCCTGTCTGACGATGCATTCAGATACAACACAATGCTGTTTTCAGTGCAGTTTTTCTTTTCTCTAAACACACTTTCTCAGCAAAAAGCCAGTAACTTTATATTAGATGTAGCCAGCTACAGACACTCTCTGTTTGATCTCACAACTTCCCAGGAACTCCACTTCTTTTTTCTTCATTTCTTGTCATTCTTTTTCTATGATAAGATAAGATAATCATTTATTGATCCCACAGTTGGGAAATGACACTGTTACAATAGCTAAAAAAACAACAATTAAAGACAGATATTAAATAATAGAGAAAATATACCCACAAAACAATTATTTTTATTATTAGAACTATATGTTCATTATTCAGAGTCACACAGCTTTGGGACAAGTAAAACTGTTTCACACAAGTTGAAAAATTTTTAACTCAAGTGGATGGCTCCCCAGTTTTCACCCTGTACAGCAATTACATTGACTGTATGTAATGGTGCCCAATTAAAATCCTCTTCAAGTGAGATACACACTTTCATTTAGAAACATATTCTTACTGGCTTTCTGAGGGTTAGATGAGAGGATTTCATTAATACTGTGACTCCTTTTTGAGCAGGAGCTCTGTGCAAGTTGCAAACGTACAATAAAAGTGTTATTGGTTTAAAGGTGAAAAGCAATATTTGGGGGTGTTGAAGAATTCAAGACCTTGGTTCATTATTGCTTGCTCACTTCATATCAGCAGAAATTGCATTTAAATTGCACACATAAGGCCTTTCTGGCTAGATGCAGAGCCATTATTCATTTTCATCTTCCTCTTTAAAAAAATCTACGTCATCATTTCACGAGCAAGTTGGCAGCCAAAAATGTCATTATACAACCTCACCCTCTCCAAATTGATGTCTTCTGAAAATTCACAAAGAAAGTCTGCAGTCTAGCTCCCTAACTGAATGAGGTTTTCTCAGTTTTTTGACAACCGTACACCCAAAACGGAGAGAAGCATATTTAAGATTCAAGTCAGCCATCACAGGTAAGAGACGCCATGAAAGAAAAGCAAATTAATGACCAATTTGTGTGGCAGTTTCTGTGGCTGATGCCCAGAGAGGATAGCAAGTAAACTCATCAGGGAAGTGGTAGGAGGAGGAGCGGTGCAGCCACCGGGGTGTCTCATTACCAGAGTGTGTATGAAACACTATCAAACGAAACCTGGCTGTGCGCTGACCCAGAGGGCTGGAGAATCAAAGACAGAGGTGTGCTCTCATTACAGGGAGAGGGTCTCACAGACAGTGAAGTACATGATTCTGTAAAACCTTGCAAGGACAAGTGGCAAAATGAGCAGTTGCCATGCAGCTCACAAAAAGTAAAACGCCATGAGGGAGCAAGTGGTCGGGTCAGAGCCAAAGAAACCCAGTGCAAGTGGCAGATATCAAATATGAAGTTTTGCCCTGAGGGGAAACGAGAGAGAGAACGAGAGCGGAAAGGCGAGATTACATATGACTGTATAGTGTTCGCAGTCTATATAGCCCTCCATCAATATTCAAAGGCAATCTAAAGTCTCAATTTGATTAGGGGGAGGACTAACAGGAAAATGATATAAGAATGCCATGAATACTGCAGGAGACATATTTTATGGAAATAATGACACCATTTTATAACAGAGTGCAAAGGAAGCTTGATTCTTGAATGACCTTTTGAGTGCACATACCACAGAGCAAACAATGATTGAAACTCTCCTCATGTGTGTTTCCACAGTATATTACTTTTTACATCTTGGTTTTCAGATACAGTAAGGTCTTGGCTGTCATTCCCATCAGACTTTTTCCTCACTGCAGTGATTAGGGATGCAACCACACTGCTACAACAGAATCCAGCCGGACAATTAGATCTGATGGCACGTGAAATGTTGTTTATCATTTCTCATTCAAATCTGCACGCAAACAACTGTGGTGAGTACAAAAGATCAGTGAAACAGGAGATCGGTCGGAAATATGGAACAAGTCACGGTCTGTAGCTGAGCTGAAGCGTCACCTTTACCGACAAGTTATGCACATTAAAAACATAAGAAGTTAAAAAATAAATAGAACACCATGGTGTGTGTTGTCTTTCTAACCCTGTGCCCTCTTTTCCTCCTTCTGTCTCTACTTTCCATTCCTCTCTCTCTCACCCCTTCTCAATCCTCTCTTGCTTCTCTGTGAGTGTTTATCCACCAGTGTGTCAGTTTGTGCTGTTTTCTCAGTATATTTTAATCAAATCACTCCAAAAAGCTTAATTTGTGTAATAGATCACTAACATTTCCCCCTTCCTGACTTTGGTTTCTTATCTTGTAACAGTTGCTCTTCCATAAGCACAGACGTGCTGAATGTCAGTATGCAGAGGTCACATTCAGACAGACTGTCATCACACCTGTGCAGCCCCTTGGATTGTTTTCATGTTCATATTAAAGTTAGTGGTGAGTCTGTTTATCATGTCTTAAATTAAATAATAGCTGAGGTTGAATAGGTCTGGTTTGTGTCATGATCATCTGGTATTTGGTTTGTTTTCTGTTCTGGTCTAGTCTTTCATGTCCTCTTGGGTTAAGTGGGATTGGTTGGTTTTGTGGTTGTATAGTCCTGTTCTGAGTATCGTTTGAATGTCACGTCGGGTTCCGTTATGTCTGTCATGTATCTTGTTCCTTGTTCTGGCGTGTCATGTTTTATTAAGAAATCAGCTCTCCCTCATGTTTCAGGTCCCTTTACTTCCTGCCACAGTGTGTTTCATGCTCCACCCTGATTGTGTTCACCTGTTCCTGCTTATCCCTTGTGTATATATTGTCTGCGTTTCCCCTCTCTTGTTG
>JBAJHX010000040.1:2885764-2896215 GCA_037176925.1 Amniataba percoides | reverse complement strand
TCTGAATCTTCATTAAAACCTTTAATTCACTAACTGCCCTGCATTTGGGTTCTTCTGCCTGCCTTGCCTGAGTTGGAGCTTAACAGTTTGTTGGTTTTGGTGGTGCTGTTCACAAATGATGGTGCCAGATAGAGTCTGGGAAGCATATAATTACTGAAAAGAAGAATGAATACAATCTGTAAAAACCTGTTCCATAGGCCTTCCAAATACACATAACCATGACACATTTCTCACACTTGTTGGTCCATATTAACCTTTAACTAACTGTATAATGTACTCTCTCATAATCCTTTTGGCTTCCATCTGAAATGTAATTGTCTCAGCCTCTCCAGCCTTCTCATTTTTTGGCTTTTGGAAACACATGAATATTGAGAGTTTTGAGTCGTGTTCAGCAAATGCTGCCTAACTCTGCAGGGACAGTTTATGTCAAGTATAACTGATCATGGACGAGGCAGGTGGGCCCAAATGCAACAGAGTCAACGGAGTGGTTTTAAAAAGGTTTTAATAAAGAAAAATGCTCACACAAAAAACAGCATGGCTTCCAGGCTTGGCTTGGCAAAAACAGGATTTGAAGAAACATGAACACAGGAACAAAGATGAGAAAAGACCTGACTGAGGTTCAGTAGGTTCACATGCAACAATCTGGCAACAAAACAGGGGAGACGCAGACAATATGTACACATGAGGTAATGAGCAACAGGTGGAAACACAGACAATCACACAGGTGGGAAACACACAATGGCAGGAGGTTAAGGGAAGGTTAAACTTTCAAAATAAAACAGACACGCCAGAACAGGAAACAGAAAAACAAAAGAAAAAACAGACATGAAAACAGACGTGACGAGACATAACATGAAGGAAACACAGGTGTGTTTTGGAGCATCACATGAGCAGAGCCACAGTACCAAACTAAGTCACATATTACTGGAATGAATAGTTAAAATCTTGACCGTGTCTTGACTGAACCGGAAAATGTGATATGTTGCTTTGTTTATTTCAACTTATGTTGAGGTCTTTTCTACTGAAGAGAGCATGTGTTTTATGAAAAGACTTGGGGAAAGTGTGGCTTCATCAGCTAACCTTCTGAAGACTTAACAAAGTGAACTCGAAAAGTTCTTTTATCCAACCCTGTACACAGCTAGTAGTGAACATGTAGCAGCCCTGAAACCAGGACTGTAATTAGCACTGACACACTCTCAGGTACTCTACAGGTCACTCTAAATAGCAGGAGGCCGTGATCAACTTCATAACTGATCTTACAGGGAAGAGAGGAGATTACAGTTATCTGACGCTTTGCTTTAATTTGATATAATAGATGTGATTTTTATTTGATAAATGACAGGATATAATGGATGGACAAATTCAAAAAGAAGTGCAATAACTGATGTTACACAAATGTTAGAAAGTGTGAAACATACACTGCATATACAAGCATGTGTGACTAAGTATGTTTCAGCCCCAAGCTGTGCCAGCAGCAACAGAACATATGTGGCCTGCAAGGCACAGACAAGATTAGTGCTGAATAACTTTATTGATCTGAACATTGAAGGTATCAGCATTTTCCTCCCACATGTGGAGTTTTGCAGCTCAGATCATAAAAAAGCCATCATTGTTTAAAGTTGTTATACTGATTCAAAGTAGGATTTGTCATAGTCATTTAAACCACCAAAACAATTCAAATCATACTGATTTTATTATATGGCCCATTTAAAATTGTCTGCTTGGTTAGACAAAATTACATAATCAGCTTCATGTTGCGTCTCTTCAGGCTTTGTCAGTCTAAAACTCCACGGACTGTAACTGAATCTGCATTCATCTAGCAGAGTTTTCTTTCTCAGACGAGAGACAACTGTGCTCGATCGACATGACTGAACTGTCTTCCCTCTGTGTGTGGCTGATATTAGATTCTGTCTGTCTTCTAATGTGAAACACTCTGAAAAAAGCAAATGAATGTTTCTTTTCATCACTACTGCTATGCAATCAGTGGCTCACATTCTTTAGTTAGTATACCTCTGCAGAAGAACGAGATGACGTAGAGCGGTGAACAATTATGAAAACAGTCCCTTGCTTCATGATTCTGGAAGTCGTGATTTTTTTCATTCAGAACAGCAAACATGACAAAATATTACTCTCACAGAGGTTACCAACTGTAACTGTGAGGTCCTTGATTTGTTGGAAAGGTGTTACGACACCCTTATATTGAACTCTAGATGATGACGGATCTAGCAGAAATTTAGCTGCTTTCTTGTACCCATGTATTTTTTATTATGTTGTTTGAGATTACAAATTGTTCTTGTCAGTTTATTTATTTCATGCATGACGCACTCTGGACAAACTTAATTTTAAAATTCAGCGAACAGGGTTTATCAAGTGCAGTGTAAAAACAGCACTTCGTTCCTCCCCATTATACTTTTAGTTTGTTGAATGAGACTAATTTGGGCCATTTGCTGGTTATAAAGGTTCAACTCACCAAGACAATGATGGAAAATGGTTTCATTGAGTCTGCCAAACTCGAATTCTGTCTGTGATTGATGTTGTGAAGAGCCTGGGTGGGAACCAGGAATCCAGTGATTTGGACTCTTAAATAACAACATCCAGCCAGACAAGAAAATGTAATGAAAAAAGTTTGCAAAAGTAAGTATAACTTTAGTGCTGCAGACAAAACGGTACACTTTGTGATTTGTCTACTTTGGTGAGTGACTATTACTTTCAAGCTGCCTTTGGCAACAAGCCCTTCTTTATCTTTTCCTGCATTCAGAGGGGTTCTAGATGGAGCAGCCAAGAGGCGAATAATGCTTTGGTCGAGACAGATGCCAGCTAGACAGGCTAGATTTGCCTTGGGTTATCCCTGCCACATGCAGCGCTTGAAGTCTGTTCCAAGAAGGTCTCCGTGTCTTCTGCTGTCCCACAGGTGGGGGATGAGACAGACTGCATCCAGGCATGCCAAGTCAGTGGCCCGAGGGCCGGACACACTGCCAAGGCTTCGGAGACCCTCTGTTCACTCACATTTAAACACTTAATGGTCCAGAAAGAACTGATTTTTTTTCCTTTGACAAGGATGAAACAGAAATTAAGAAATGCGAGAGGAAAGAATAAAGCTGAAGACCAAAGTTGAATAATAAAAAAGGTTAAAAAAGAATAGAAAAACAGCCCAACTCTGACTTAGCTGTCTCTAACTAAAACTGTTGGTTGGCAGTATTGACATTTTCCACAGACGTTTTTGGTCCCCTGACTTTTATCTGGCAGCTACAACAAATCTTTACTGCCCAGGAAAATATCTCAACAACCACTGGATGAACTGGCACAATGTTTGACATTGGCAGTGCCCAGATGGTGAATCTTAATGACTAGTGAATAATATGATGATCTTTTAACTGGTTCTGTAGCACCACCATGACAGTCACATTAGCAGTTTTGAGTAAAATGTCTGTGACAGAAATCAGACAGTAGCACACTAACAGCAAAAAACACAAAGTAAAACTAACACTGCTGAGTAGCTGACATGCTAACCTAAATGGGGAACACGATCCACTTTAAACTTGTTACAGGTTAGCTTGTTAGCATTGTCATTTGAGTATGTTGCTGTGTTGATATTAGCATTTAGCTCAAAGCACCACTGTGCCTAAGTGTATGCTCACAGTGACATTAGCAGCTTTAATAATATTCAAAGGTTTATTTTGTAACTTCAGAGTCTTAACTGTTGTAACTACACTGAAGAGATCATGTGAGCTTTGTCAAAAATGTAAAAACTAGACAGTGACCATACAGACATGCCATGTGGGGCTCAGTGTAACGCTGACTTAAAAACACAAATACTGTGATCGCATGGTCTCATATTCAATTAAACAAAAGGACTCAGACGTTATAGGGAAAAAAACTCTATAACTACATGCGTAGTGCACCCTCACTGTACATCTCACATCACGGTTACTGTGGGGATTGTAATCGAAGCACGTTACATCTGATCACATTGGTCTGATCCATACCACCACCTTACATCCACTCAATCTGAGCCATAAATCCAGATCTACACCACAGCCACCCGCTAGCAGTGCTGCTGTTTGCACCCTGCATCAAGTATAAACCCACTTTTCTTCTGGTTATTTACTAGAACAAGCAACAGCTGGCTTCCAGAGGCTGAAAGGTGGTGCTTTTAAAATGGACGATAATCTAATGGGAGAATTCAACAGCGCACATTTCTCCAGCCAGCGTCTGTTTCAAATTTCCTCTAGGGGGTAAAACCCACTGAGCAGACGACCACTGATGTGACCTCGGTGGACCTCCTTTTTTTTCTCCCATAGTCGCACTTTCATATGCAGCCAGGCTCACTCCCCCTCTTTCCTCAGTGTTTTTCTACCTCACTGTTTTCTCTGAGAGAAGGCAAACACAGGACCAAACATATTTAAAGACCGTAATTGCTCTGGGGCACTTAGAAAGGTCTTTTTAAGAAAAGCTATTAGGGTTGATAATGTTCTATCTCATAGACCAACCCAACCAAGACAGCTTCCTAATTAGCTCTGGTACTGATTAGAAAGCAACCTGATGCCTATTCAGCCTGATCAATCCCCATCTGCATACAGACTTCTCTCTCTGGGCTTTGGATTTTCTTGTCCTCCACCAACCAAGTAATACGATTCCACAGATAAATCAAAGCTCTTGTTGCCTTCAAATGTATCAACAACAAAAAAGTGCTCTGTTGTTCTCTTCATGTTCTTAGAACGGCAAACACAGCTTGAAGCTCTTGTTACCCACAATTACATCACTCAGGAGCACGAATATTTCAGTGTTGTTACTGACTCTTTTCTTAAAATGATTATTATTCTTCCACCTGGAAGCGTGGCGGCTTACAGGTGTACACTGCAATACAACTCTGCTCTTGACTCAGAAATCTTGGCACATGAGGGCTTCTCTCCAGTCGACCATATAACAGGCTGAGTGAAAACGGTGGGCTGTTTTAAACTAAAACCACTCTCCCTTCGGAACAAGGATGAAAAAAAAACACATCACCGACCTTCTCCAACTTTCCAATCAATCTCAGCATCACTTTTTTCTGTGTCTTGTCAAAAATTCTGGAGTTGATTGGAAAGCTAGGAGAAATTATATGGGGAGGAAAATAAGAACTAAGGTGTTTTTCTGCAGGAGAACTGGAGCTGTAAATGCACAGCATGTCTGTATCTATTATAGCCTCTCTGTACAGCCACACCATCACTCACATGCTGTATTATAGTTAACGGGCGGAGAGAAATAAAATATAAAGAGGGCACAGGATGTACTTTGGGATTTTATATTTATATTCCATTTCTCCCCTCAAACTGCCTTTGTCCACTTATCTCTTTTAACGACTAACTTCAGCAGTGGACTGGCTGCATGAGAAGAGATGGATGATTGAAAGAAAAACACTGTTGTTGTTTTTCTCGCCTGCACCCTCACCTGTAACCTGCTTTACCTCATTGCTTTTTCATTGTAGACACACATGGAAGCACCCTTACAACACACTCAGGTTGTACTGCTGAGCTCCTATCTGTGTGTGCTTGTGTGAAAACTAATGTTGTCTCATCTTTTTTTCAGATTCACCTGAAGTGGGCAGGATCTTTACCATAACGTACATTTTTAGAAATCATCTTGATGATTCATTTTCTGCACATTTATCCGTCATTTATACTTCTTATATGTGCATCTAATATCAAGTAAAATAACCAAGCCATGCAACTCGTAATGGTCTGAGTGGAAATAAACAGAGCAGGAGATTTCCATACTGTGTCATCATGCTATGTGTGTACTGTCATTGTTTGTATGTGCTCTGCTGCAGGAAGAATTTCAGTGGGACAGTAAAGAACTGAACTGAATAGTAAAAAATTGAACTCAGCCCTTTTGTGTGATTTCTATTTCAGCCTAATAAAACTGATTTTTGGGCCATTTTGCGGGGCAGCAGGACAAACAGTAAACCTAACTTTGACACATTATTGTGTATTATTCTTAGTTTTCAAAGCAGTAGTTATATCTGGATATTTAGCTGCTAAATTCTCTCATTTTAAAAACAAGTAGCAAAAAGACTAAATCTCTGTTTAGTTGAACTGATGAGCTTGACGGGAAAATCTCTGATCATGTGTGACCTCTCTCACACACAAGCAGTCATTGGAGTCATTGCTAATATACATATTAGAATGAACCCCATTTAAATATTGATCATAGTTGCTTTAAGACTGGCTTTGCATAAAATTAAAGGAGGCTCACATGAAAATGAAGTTGGTACTAAAGTCTAAAAGAAACAGAAAATCTCCCTGAAAAGCTCTTTTTGTGTCTTTGTATGCACTTTAGAGCCTGTGTTTAATTTTACACTGTGCTGTTGAGCATATAACCTACTTATCTTGATAGATAATGAACATAATGGTCCTGCTCCATTGGCCACTAGTAGTTCCTGATTGCACTGTATGGTGTTTTTCTTATGATTGAAATGACAAGCACCGCCACATTGACCGTTATTTAAAGCTTATGGCCCCTGTGGCAAGCCTAATTTAATGTCCTTTGGTTGTCCAGCATCATTTGGATGCCAAACAATTTTGAGAGCAGATGTGGGTTTGGCACCAATAAACCATAAATAAAGCGATAATGCCAAGAGGCCATGTGTTGATCTAACCAAGAGGGCAAAACCGTGGCATTGCTTTAACATTAAGACTGGGAACAGAAGGGCGGCCATTGTGTCTGCTGCAAAGCACTGGTAAATGCTGCTTAATGATCTTGCAAAGAGATAGTTATGATTTCCTCTGCCACTCATACCACCCCATGTGTTATTCCAATGACCATCAGTTCACTGATTAGCCACTTGCATTGAGTCAGACTTGTAACACCTTACACAAAAATAATACAGAGCAATAGAATAAATAGTAGCACAATAGAAAAAAAAGGATGACATGCTGAGGAAAGTTATTTAAGCCCTGACAGAAACCATACAAATAGATTTTGACTTACTGAACCCTGGAGAAGAAGAAAATATTCAACACTGCAGCAGAGGCGAGATAGCAGCTTTTCTCTCTAGAGAGCAGCTTCCTGCGCCTGACAGCTTCATGTCAGTTCATACAAGAAAATATTTAGCACTCAGCAACTGCTTAATATGCAGGGACTTGTTGGCAAATTTGCAGATTTGCAGAATGAGGAGTTATTTTACTTAAACTGCATGATTGCTTTTGCCTCAAAGCATAATAGCTCAACTGAAAAGTCCTGGCGTAAAAATGAGAAACCAGCAGCAGTGGCCATATGTTATGGCAGAAACCCAACCATACAACGGCTCCAACTCCGCTGATGTCTTTTTTTTTCCAAGAGTGTGAAGGGAAACAAGGCTGGGGCTAATGTATCTCGACATTTCCCACTTCACCCCTCCATCTGCTCTGCTGCAGATGAAGAGGCTTCCAGAAAGCTCCCGGTTTTCAGTTGAACGTCTCTGGAGATGACACGGCGCACCGCATCACCTGTTTCAACACGGGCCCGAGTCCAATACAGTAACAGGATCAAAGTTCATGGTTTATATCACAGAAAACTGTGTAACATGTACTAACATGTAACACAAATCCACCCAGAGGACACCCACTCATATGCACATGTACACCTGCATCACACGAGGAACCTCCCCCACCAAACTCTCCTGGGATGTATTTACAAAGGTTAAACTCATTCAGAGGCAGAGATCACTTAATTGCCTGTGCATGGCAGAGGCAATTAAGTGATCACTCTACCACTCTGTGCATGGCAGAGCTGCTTGCTGCTTATTTTCCAAACTGTAAATCACACACGCACACTAAAACACACATCAGCAATTACAGAACAGCACCTAGGCCTTACTGCGGCAAAATTGAAAAAGTAGCCAGTATGTGATCTTAACTTCAATGCTCATCAGTATTGTATCAGTTCAGTCTGACAATCTCAACACACTGATATAAAGTCTTTATCAATAAACATATTCTGTGAGCTGCAGGTGGTAGAAAGTGATAGCTGAATGTTTTTAAATGTTTTTTTTTCTAAAAACAAAAACAAACAAACAACATAGTCCAGCAGTGCTGCTGAGAGAATTCAGCTCCATCTAAAATGCAGCTCTCTGGACTGTAGCGGCTGACAATATGTGATATTTTTGGTATTAGATAGAAAAAACCCAGTTTTCCTTCCCTGTCACTGCACAATGCTTAATAATCTTGAAATGTCCTCTCCCAGAGCTCTTGCACAGCTCTGGGAGATGCTTTAAACCTTTTAGTGTGTAGTCAACATACTCTTTAAAGAGTGAGACTTCAGTATACTTATAATCTGCTCTCTCAGAGACTTAAATGTTATCTAACAATCACAGGTAAGAGATGAAATTCAAATTCATTTGAACTATAAGAATATCAAACAATAACAATTTTATTCCATCTTTTTTTTTTTTTACTTTTTAGCACCTCTACAAAATGTGGAATAGAAGATGCTACCTGCTTTACAATGTTGAAACAAAAAGGCACTGTCCTTTTCCATTTTATCTAAACTGTCTATAAATAATAACAACACTGACTTTAATGGGAATCACAAACATGTCAGATTGAATTTTTAATTTGTTTCTTTTAACTTACACATCTGTTCCCTCTAAAGCAAACACAAGTGGCCTTTTATTCAAATTTATACAATGTTCACAGGTTACATGTGACAAAGAATATTTAACCTGCCTATATGTGCACTTTAATTTTCATCTAACCTGCTTGTTACTAAGTGCTTTATTAAAAGTGAAACTGTACCATTTGCTTACCTAAAATGATCATTTTCTTCTGGTCATAGCACTCCTTATTCTCTGGGTTTTATTGTAAAATTCAAATATTTGCTCAAGCATGGGCACAAGGTTTTCACGAGCACCAGCCATCAGCCAACACGGCATGACACATTTCCATTTCAAGCAAAGACAGGAAGTTAACAGACACAATTTTGCAATGTGACATTTCCTTGTTATTTGGAAAAAGAAGGTGGGCAGAGGACAAGAAGATTTTATGGAGGAAAAATCCATGAGGACATTTAACGGCAATCCACCAGCCAGCACAGACTCAACCTTTTCCTTTTTGCCTCCTCCTGAATATTGAAAACAAATTTCAACAGAATGCATCAGACTAAAATTCACAGTTTGGGCAGTCAGAATGGATGGAAAGGCGTCAGTCAGAGCAAACACCGTGGCACTGTGATCAGTAGTGATCGAGACATGCTTGGACAAACAGTCAGACGGACAGACAGACCATCTTTGCCGTCCTTGTACCAAAACACAGCTGCAGCCATAACACGGACGACTCTCTGGCTTCTGTTTAAGAGTCTCTTGCTGTTTGTCTCTTGTGTTTTACCACCACTGGCACACCAGCATTTCATCGCACCTGCTTTGCGAGGGGGATCAGATACTTCCTTTTTCTAACAACAATTTTATGCCTCAGGTTTGCAAAGCACACCCATCTCACCTTCCCCAACAAATTCATAAGCTGTGACCATTTTTAGTTGACAGGGGTTTTTGGAGGGTGAATAATAAGTGAAAGCCACAAGGGACGTGGGCTGCCATCACACACAGGTGGAAGTTGAAATGTTTTGTTTTTCTTTCAGAGTGCCCGGCTGTCGCTGTGAGCTACAGGGCACAGTGTGCAACAGGATGTGTGTCTTCCTCAGGGGGAAGCAAAGAAACGTTAATACAATGAACTTTACGCATTTTCAAGATTTTCATTCATTAATGTCTCTATTTCTATGCTGCACATGCTGATGATTAGACAACAATACAATCCTCATAGACCTTGTTATTACCTCTGTAGGTGGTTTGTATTTTTAGCAGCATTGTGCAGCACTTTTAAAAATGAGGGTTTTATCTTTAGATAATTTCAAACTTCTTGGTTCTGATTTATCCAGCTACAAGAATGTGTGACATGAATGTGTGAACAGGAGTTTTCTAAATTACGGTGCTACATACTGTGTGTCCACCTGCATCAAAGAATAAAGTTCAAACGCAGGTCAAACGATAGATTTGGGAGCACAGCAGATGTCTGGAGAATTGAATCTGTTCTACCAGCCCACTGTGCACAGCGGACGCCAAAGTTTGGAGGAAGGTGAAAGTGCTGTCTTTATAATGCTCAAGCTTACTCTTTTGAAACAGGAATATCAATGTGTATTTTATGGGCACACATGTGATATTGTCTGAGGCTGAAGATCCTACATGGCCTCTTTTGGCTTCTCGGCTTTCACATTTAACATGTATCTTTTAGAAAGAGGACTAATGTACTTTTATGTAATGCTTATTTTGGGTAAGATTGTGGCAATCGGTGGTGTGTAAACTTCAGCAAAACGGATAAATTGTAGGAAAGAGCTGTTCTGCAGTCCCACTCCAAAGCTTGATAGGTGCTGATCGGTTTTGTTCTAGTGAATTGGGGTTTAAGTGCCTTGCTTAAAGGTCCATCAGTGGGTCAGTTGCACAC
>JBAJHX010000040.1:2862025-2874450 GCA_037176925.1 Amniataba percoides | reverse complement strand
AGACTGTGGCCTTCTGCCCAGCTGAATGTAGCTCTCTCTCTTCGTGCGTTCATGAAAAATGTACACACACATTTTTTGAGCTTTGCTCCGATGGCTTGTGTCATACTGAAATTAGTCATGCCCAAATCCTCACGGTTTGGAAATTCACTGTAGAAAAGGGTAATCGCTTTTTTCAAGGCACAGGATAAGAAGTAAAAGTGTGATGTGGTTAAGAGTTCTTCTATTTATTGGTCACTAGCTAATGTAGTCACCCCTGTGACAGTCCTGGTTGAGGCAGATATTTGCAATCTGTACACTAATTTCACCCAAGCACATCAGACCACGTTTCACATAGTGTGAGCAATAAATAACTGTTGAATCACTTCCACCAACAAGTCATTTAACAAAAAATAGTCAATCCTTCATAACCTGGGTTAGATCAATAAAGAACATATTTACAAATGATGATGACATCATTTGAATTCAGTGCTGTGAAACAGTCATACACATATTATCACTAATGATTGAAAGTGATTCTAAGAACTCTGTGTGTGCGTTCTGAGCTGAGTATACTGCCTGTGTGAAAAATGACCTGAAGAAAAATCAATACACATATCCATTTATACACAGGGCTTAGATTTATTGTAATAGAACAGAACAACAATGACTGCATCACTAATATGAACCTTATTTCACTAATATGAACCTTATTTCTCTTCTATTCTCTTCTTCCCCATAAAAATATCAGAGACATATTACGCAATCTACCATCCCAGCTCATTCAACCAAGAATTCTCTTTAAAAAAAGTATGTCCAAGTCCATGCAAACAGACAGTATTCAAACAGCACTGAAATGTACTATACAGTAAATTATTATTATTATTATTATTATTATTATTATTATTATTATTATTATTATTATTATTATTGACATATTGCACTTTTATGCTCCATGATGTTTTCTTTTTGTTGCCTCTGGGCACTCTGCCATGCCTGCAAACTGGATTATATTTGCATGCAAAAATTCACCTTAAAAAATAAGTTAGCTAATATTTATACAGTATGAATATATCTTGCAAGGTTTTGCATTAGCAAAGCCTTTGTGAAAATATGCCCTAAGCCCCGGGGGCGAGGTTCTGACCCCATTAAGATAATATTGTGCCAAACAAAACAGTGCTGATGACCATTTTTTCCAACTATGTGAGAAATAATATTTATTTATTTATTTCAGGGAATGAAAACATGCCCAGTCCCAAGAATGGTCACTACATGCAATATAAATGAACCTCAATTTCAGAGCAGTAATATTTTCTGTTCCTAACTCACTGGTGCTTTCTATGCAAGTAGGTTGCTTGATCAGAGGCCAAGCAGCCAATTGTAGCCATTATCTCAAATCAGTCATTTAAAACAAAAGCAGTGAAAAATTAGCATTACACATTCACAGCTCTGTACAGCACATCTATAGCATGAGGGAATTATCTTGATCTAAGCCATAAAAACACTCCATACAGCGAATATCACTTTCAAATCCCAATATCCCATAAGAGAGACTTCCATACCCGGCTGCTCTCATTACCACTGCTGCTTATTGCAAACACTTTTTCTCTGCTTTGCAATCGCAACCAGATACACCAAGATGAAGACGGCCACAAACATCTACATCTTCAACCTGGCTCTCGCCGACGCCTTGGCCACCAGCACGCTGCCCTTCCAGAGCGCCAAATACCTCATGAACACCTGGCCGTTTGGGGAAGTCCTGTGCAAGCTCATTATTGCCATCGACTACTACAACATGTTCACGAGCATCTTCACCCTCACCATGATGAGCGTGGACCGCTACATTGCCGTGTGTCACCCAGTCAGGGCGCTGGAGTTTCGGACGCCAGTCAAGGCTAAGTTGATCAACGTGCTCATTTGGGTCCTGTCCTCTGCGATCGGGGTGCCCATTATGATCATGGCTGTGACCAAAGTGGCAGATAATGGTGAGATAGTGTTTTTCTCCACTGTTTTATCATTAATTAATGCATTCATGTCTTCCAGAAATGGATGAGCCATACTGAGTTGAGTTAAATTTGTATGGCTCGTCCAACTGAATCTTTGCCAAAGTGCCAGGGAACAGACACAATTCACAGTAGGACAGACCCTCAAAAAGCTTTGAACTGTTTAATTAGCATTTATTAGGCCAAACTTTTGGTCTTTAAGACCTTCATCAGAGCTTCCCCAGCACACAAAGGAAAAGCAGGAATAATGGTGATTATGAATCCAGTCCCACGCATGACCCAAAACATCCATTATGGATTTTAGAGAGGGGAACCTCTGAAACATTTAGACCTCTGGCTGAAAAAAAGAAGGATTTTCATTAGTAGTTCAGGATAGTTCGTTGTGTGGGGAACTGCACTACTTTCTAATTCTTCACCAAGTTACAAAATATCCCAAATGTCTTTTTTTGTGTGTCTGCATGAAGCTGAATGATGAGCCTAGATTCAGAATGAAAAGCTTTTGGATCAAGTCACAGCTTGAAGTAATAGTAGAGGCAAAATATCTTTCTAATGAATCTCTGGAAGGAGGAACAACAATGTTCAGAGTAGCTCAGTATTGCTAAGAATTATGTTCATATTCAGCAAGTCTACAACACACAACATACACCCATTGCCAGTACAGATGTTAGAGTGCCCTTTATGTAGTGAAGCTTGAAGTAAACCCCTCCTGTTCATACATATGGCCTCAAACACTACAAGCAAGTCTGATGTGCCTTGTAAATGACAACTAAAGAACTTCCTGGCACCTACTGTGATTCAAGACTATTTGTTTTCATTTGTCTGTATGTAACTATTTCTGTCCCTTTTTTGCCCTCTAGAAGAGACTGAAGATTGCCTTATTTTATTGATTGTTTTGTCCACCCTTTTTGTAAAGGTCAGCTTTTGACTCGGTCCTTTGGAACCACCACAAACACAACACATTTAATCTTCCAGTCTAGTTGGATGATATGTAATATGAGCTTTTTTTCAAAAGTATAACCTGGCTTTAACCATAGAGGAATTAGAGGAACTTTTCATCTGGCAGTAGTGTTTCACCTAAAATTTCCTCCATCCTAGTCCTTACTGTGAGGAGCCCACCTAACCAGAAGAAGAGCGGGCAGCAGCTTCAGAGGCAGACCTTCAGTCAGTGACTGAAGCATCTTGAATTCAGCCAGAGCAAACCTGCACCATATGAAGAATAACCATTAGAAACCAATAGAAACAGCCAATCTTCTCACTGTTGGTGTCGTTGTTTAGAAGTCACATAGAGGCATCAGGATGAAATTATGACCAGTTAAAAACTCCATAGTGCTGGTTCAGTTAAATCTTAAGTGCCCACATAGTGTTGCTAGATATTGACTACTACTCACACAGACTATATTGTTATATATTGTTTTGAGTCTGTTTTGAGACCGCTAACTGCCTCAGCCTACTCGATATTTTATCCCTAAATTAACTACCTGCCCTCTTTGCAGGTAAAACCCTGTGCATGCTGAAGTTCCCTGACCCTGACTGGTACTGGGACACAGTGACAAAGATCTGCGTCTTCATCTTTGCTTTTGTGGTTCCCGTGATGGTCATCACCATATGTTATGGCCTGATGATCCTTCGTCTGAGGAGCGTCCGGCTGCTCTCGGGCTCCAAGGAGAAAGACCGCAACATGCGGCGCATCACCCGCATGGTCCTGGTGGTGGTGGCGGCCTTCATCATCTGCTGGACCCCCATCCACATCTTCATCATCGTGAAGACCATGGTGGAGATTGACACCAGGAACCCCTTTGTGATCGCCAGCTGGCACCTGTGCATCGCTTTGGGCTACACCAACAGCAGCCTCAACCCTGTCCTCTACGCATTTCTGGATGAAAATTTTAAACGATGCTTCAGGGATTTCTGCCTTCCCTGTCGGACCCGCGTGGAGCAGCACAGTCTAAACAGAGGCCGCAACACCACCAGGGAGCGGGTGTCCGTCTGTGCTCCAACAGAAGTGGGGAAGAAACCAGCATGACTAGGCATGGACTGGGTCCCCCACAGCTCTCGCTCAAGGAGGATCCAGCAAGATCTGCAATCAGAGGTCACCCAAATCTCCACAACAGAGTTTTAAGAGCTCTTTCCAAAAGTTTCCTCTCAAAGAATTGAGTTCTCTCCAGTCTCTCTATTCTCTCCAGTTTCAAAGGAATATCTAAAGATCATGGAAAATAAGTGTCACTCTGATCTTACTTTTCTATTCAAGTTCTGTTCACGGTGGAATCTTTTTTCCCAGGAAATTGACGCCTTACAAAGGCAGTAACAGAAGATGGGGTGATAGCTCCAACTCGTGATTTTTCTGCCCAAGGAACCAGAGTACAAGAATACAGGTCTTTCTGATCATAGAAAAAGGACAGCGAAACACCTGCAGGTTTCCATCTTGTCAAACAATGAAGGCATCATTCAGACACCATCCTTCAGCGTACATTGTAATAAAAGGCAAATCTGTCTGGGTAAAAAATGTGGAAGACATTTGGAACACAGTATTTTGAGGGTGAAAAATCAACATCAGAGAGAAAAGTTTTTCATCTGTATCTTTCACATCGACACAAAACAAATGAGAACTTACAGAGCAGAATCACACCACTGATACACACCGACAGCTGGATGATGAATTACAGCACAGGTTGTTGCACAACAAGGTCAGCCTCTCTATACGGAGAAGAAGAGAGATCTTGTTTGGTATTCCGTGTGATACAGCTAACCTTGTTTTTTTTCACAGCAAAAAGAGACTATTCGTTATTCCCTTTAGACTTATCAGCTGTGTTGGAAGAAGACTCCATGTTGCATGGACTTGAAGAGGTCTGAGGAGATGAAATCATAATCAAGCCTAGTTTGTGGGCTTTTGTGCTCAGATGGATTTCTCCAGACTTCTTTTCTGCTCAACTAATGGACTTTCATGAGTGGTGTCAACCCTACAGAGAGCTTCTGAGCAGAATTACTAAAGAACAGTTAAAGCGAGGAACACTGGTGGCAACCACAACACTTTACTCAACATATTGGTTCACTGAAAACAAACATTAAGTCACAGAACACCCAGAAACTTGGACTGACAGCAGGTTCATCACAGCACAAATAGAGACGCTTATCCTGACGTTAACAAACAAGCTGCCCCAAGGATATTGATCTGCATTTTAAATGAGCAAAGAGCCTGCCACATTGAATATCTGTAGAACATTTAAGACATACTGAGTGGCATTAACAAAAATAGTAATTTATTCTGGATAATTTATTTACTCCACTCCACAGCTCTCGACACCATTCAAATTGGAGACATCAGTCGATGGATGCTGTGAAGTTAATGGCCCTTTCAACATTGCATACCAGATAAGACATGTCAGAGGTAATAATGCAGAGTTTATTGGAATTTGCTCTCACGTGGAAATAATTTTAATACTAAATATGTGTTGACATGCAATCCATTCAAAATATGCCATAGTTTTGATTAGTGCTGACATGTTAGTTAGCATTATGAGAAATGTGAAACAGATCAAACACATCCAAAAAATAAAGAACATAAATCAGAAGATGAGGGTCTGAGGAAAGAGGGTGTCATATGTTGTACAGATTATGAAGGTAAATGTAAGATATTGGGCTATAGACCTAAAATTGACTTGACTTTAAATAAAAGGGAAATAGTCAATAAATGTGAATTTGTAGATAATAAGAAACATTTGCATTTTATCACATTTGGCCTCAGCCTCCGTTGAAATGACTTTTAAGTGTGCCTGTGACTCTGTGCTTTCTTTATACTTTTTGGATCTTGATATATCACCATAATACTTTTGACTCCTGTGGCTTAAAAAAAAAAAGAAAATGTTAATGGAAGCACACCAGTTTGATGCCTGGAAATGGATTCCTGCCCTGTTTACAGATTCGGCAGTTTGACTGTGGGCTGACTGTGGAGTTACCCACAGAGACAGAGAATATAAATATTGAGTATTCAGTGGGTAGAACGAGATTGACATTTTTGCTGTGTGATACTTTCCTGCATTTTTTTCTTACAATGACAATAGTTATTTAAAATGTACTGTATATACCTGCTCTATGCTTAGCTTTGACCAAATGCTGCATCTGTCAGGTGTACAGGATATATACAAGTGAGGGCAGAATGAATGAATGACAGTGGAGAACAAGTCTATTCACCACTGTCCGACAAGATCAACAAAAGCTTAATATGTATGATAAATTGATGGTTAAAAATGTAATCAGTCATGTTACATTCAGGGTATGATCAAAGTCAAAGTGTGTGAATGTGTGCGAGATTTTCATTTTACAGTAATGTCACATTGGGACGTCCAAAAATAAATATTTCTTTCATTTTTCATCACAGTCTACAAGCAGAATTAGCCTAGTATTGGTCATTCTTTTACATTCAAATTGTTTTAATAGTTTGTTAGTTTTTTTTCCATTAAAACGTGTTGTCATTGTTATAACTCTCTCACCATGGTTGAGAGGAAATAGAAAAATCAATAAAATGTTATCAACTCGCCGCACAACGTCACAATAACAAAGTGTTACTGATCAGTACTGGTGACCCAGTGTTGCTCTAACGGCAATGGAGATTTCAAGATTTACAAGCAGCAGTCTGGTACACACCCTGGGATATTTGAATAATAAACCCTGCCTCCTGAAGCACGACGTGCCTCTCTGACCTTCACTATCATTAAATATGGACGAATAAACAGTAACCGTACAAGCTACAGAAATATCCCAAATCATCCCCTAAGACACTTTCTCCCTGGCAGCTCTTTGCCACAGTGTTACACAGTGGTGCCAAATGACACAGTGAATTACGTTCATGAAGCAAACCGGTGGCACCCCATCAAAAACAATTCAAACTATTAGAATCTTCACTTCAGTGATGTGTTGGCCTCAGAAAACCTCTGATTAAGGTTTCTGGTTTCAGGGTGTTACTGGTCCATTCAGTGGAAAAACAACAGTTAGGAGGGGGAGAAGTAGCTCAGCCAAACAATATTAATATCTCAAATCACATGTGATTTTATTTAATTACAGTCCATGAGACACTGATACTGAACCTACTATAGAACTTGCCACCTTAAACAGTCAACCTGTGAATTACAGATTGCCAATATAATTCTAATTTAATTTAGATCAGATATTGACTACACAGTCAGCCTATATTGTGCTCTTACCTCTCCCTGTGATACAACAATGTAGCGCTTGGAAAAAAAAAATCTGACAGAACATAATCTGGGCAGAAATTATATTTTACAGTGTAACTTTCAAATCAAAGTAACAAAGTAAACATCATTCCTAAGAGACAGGGTTGGACTAATGCAAGCTGACATGTCTTTGAACAAAGATGTGATTTCTTAGTTTAGAAAAAGAGTTCACACTCAATGAATGCAAGGCTTTACAGACACAGACCTAAAAACTAATCAAATCAGCAAAGTGATTTGAAATCTCCATCTCTAAAAGCCCATTGTAAACAAGTGCACATATACTCAGTCTGACACTAACACATCTACAGTCAATGTTTCTCCAAAAACGAAATATTTCTGAAAGATTCCTCTCTTTCTGGTGTATTCAGGCCTTTAGTCATGCTGTCACTCTCACCAGAGGTAGACTAAAGCTCTACAAAGAATTTACACCAACATGTGTCTTCTACATTATCACCCACGTTTTGTTGGCTACAGATTTAGATTTAATTAAAAAAGTCCAGATTTTTCATTTTATGTTTTTTGACTTCATCCATCGATGTGATTTCTGGCAAACTACACCACCGTATGTCACAGTACAGCAGTGAATAATTCACTCCTGGTTTGTCGTGTTCATTAGCTCCAGCTTATTTGCTTCAATTACACAGTGTGAAATAGTTTATAAGGTGTCTGGGATATAATGAGATTGGAGGGGAGGGTGAGAGAGGTGAAGCAGAGCTGAGGCTGTTGCTGTGAAAAGTTAGGGAGGAGGCACATATGCTGAACAGAGCTCCTATTGATCATCTATTGATGTTACAGAGGAGGTCATGTTACGATTGCTCCTTAAATCTTCCTCCTTCATTCAGCTCTCCTTCGCTTCATTTTGTACATTTGTAATTTACCTTGCACTGTTGCTCTTAAATATTTTTGTCTTTTTTTCTTGATTTCTCTGCTTAACACTGTGAAGTGAATACTTAAAACCCCTGTGTGAATATAAATGTACATTTGTGTTAGATGATATTTTCTTGTATAACCCCTGGCTGCAGTACAGTGTGTAAGGCGAATGTGCTGTCCAAACTTGACACTAAACAGTTTTTTTTTGCAGCGGTAACATTTTTTCTTGCTTCTGGTGCATCTGTTGTACAAACATTTGTCTAATGCAGCGGCTGTGTTTGAAGCCTAGTTCAAGTTGTTGGCAAAAATAAAATAAAATAAAACAGAAAATTACACTGGCTCTTTTTCTGAAAAGCCTCTGTTTTGGTCTCCTGGAAACAAGAGGAAATGGGAGAGCATAATATTTTCTTGAAAACTACTGGGCTCATAATGGAATAATCCATCTTGCGTGACCATGATTCAATTTGGGGAGTGGAGAGTGCTTCAAAATAGTCCATCAGGACATTGGACTGCAAAGTGCATATCCACAGGACTGAGATAAACACACAAGAGATGGCCCAAGGCTGCTCAGAGTCTCAGAATGTGCCGTCCACCACTATCAAAAAATTAAAAAACAACTTGTGCATCTCCTCAGAAAATTGAAACCAGCATCTTACAGTCACCATGGAGACCGCACCACATCCACACAGCACTCCAGTGAAAGAGCTGACGAGTCACAATTTTAATATGGGGGTTTCCTTCACGAGCAGCCACTCATCAATTATCCTGATCGCTCAATCCACAACAACAGAGAAGCCTCCCTGCAGATTAACCAAGGGCTTGCCACTTTAACAACTGAGGGGAAGGCTCATATCCCTGATGTGATATCCACCAGAAGTTCAATATATGTATTCTAACATGCAGGATACCGAGGTGCTGCTGCTGTCATAATAACGGCAAAGATCCTGATGAACAACCCCATCTTCTAGCTGCCAGTCTGCATCAAGCAATACGTTTTCAGTCACATGCAAGCAGCCTGAATAACCTTTTTTAAGCGACATGATAAGGAAATGCAGTAATGTTGATTATATGTTATATGCCACCTACAGAATACATCTCAAACATGTTCACCATATTTAACCATAGCAACAACTTTTTATGATCATTTTTTAAGTCAGATAGTAAAAAAGTTAAAAGTTAAAAAAAAGTTAAAAGTGAAAAATATGTCATTAAAAAAAAAAAAGCAATACAGTGTTTAAAGAGGACATAATGCACACAACAATGTGCATATATTTAAAGTATAAATAATGTGAAGAATTATAATCCAGAAGTCAAGTTAGATGTGGAGACTTTACATTAGTGTAACGTGTTGTGTCTGTGGAGCGGGATGAGAGTCTGTCAGCGGGGTTGAGGTCTTTATTGATGGCCAGCTGTAGTGGGGAAGAAAAATACAGCCGAGCGCACTCATAACACTTCAGATGTACAAATATGACTTACTGATGCAGGCACCTGTTCCCTTAGTCTTAGTGTAACCAAAACTGGATTTTCCATAATCTTGAAGTCCTTTTGTTGCATAAACTAAACCATTATGTTGGCTTCAGAGTCCTGCACTCCATCCACACTCACCATCTTCTTACACCTTGCGTGGGATAAAAATAAAACGCATCTGAGCATTTCTTGTAGTTGCTGCCTCGTACTTGTTGCCCTTGAACATAATTCAAGCAGCAGTTATGTTTCCATAAAAAACATACAGTATCTGGCAGAACAAGTCATATAAAATAGTAATGTCCATAACGGAGGGTAATAGTGATGGTAGCTCAGGCGTAAGTCAGATATTATTTGGCTTTCAGAGAGTAAATGCGTGCTGTCTTCAAATAGTTTGTTTTCCATCACTCACACCATTACTACCCCCTAGGCAGACTCCACTACCTGCTCAATTAAATGTTGACAAGAATACAGAGTATTATACAAGGTACTTAGTGCTTTTTCTCTTGTGAAGTAGCCAAAGACCTGCACACACATATTACCCTTTGAAAGAGAGCCATTCAGTTCAAATGTAGAGAGGAAAAAAAAGCAAATAAAAATGGATGACGAGAGGGCCCTTGAGTCTATCCTACGCCTTTCAGAGACACTCATTATCCACTCATCATTATACACACTCATTAACAGGTAAACGAGTGATCGAAAACATGCAATATGAGCAACATACATGATCTTTTCACTGTATTGAAATGATAAAGAAAGGAGGCCATAGAGAAGAAAGAATGCAATATTATAAAAAAAAGAGAGCAGAGTAAGAGGATTACAGATGGGCAAAAAAAAGTAATGAATAATGTATGTCTAATGTATGTATGGAGAATAAAAATGCAGTTATACACATACGATGAGATTCAGCCAGAGTCTGTGGCAATCTCCCTCCCCATATTACATCTACATATATTACAGCCATCTGCATGTACATTTTAATGTGATGCAACTGGATGTAGAAAGAAGCAAATGCGACACAGCAAGAGCAATAAATAACAAGGACATCAGGGAAATCTGCACCGAGGTAAAAGTTGGAACATTTGTTGGAGTTTGTGGAAGGGCTCCAAGGCAGGTGAAGGCTGGCGTTAGTGTTATCCTCCTCCTCATACTGTTTATCACAAACACAGCCCATTAATCTCAGCTTCACTCCCAAGGTTACAGGATCACGCATATTTTCATTAGAACTGCTCCTGCATCTGAACTGGCCACCACAGCGAAACTCCAAAGTTTAGGGATTAATGCATATACTTCAACTTCTACTTCAAACTTTTGGTCCATGTCACCTGAGGACATAAGCCAGTGTTTCTAAGTCCACAGAGCTGATCGAACACTGCACAGCTGCTCCACAGAGCCACGTCAGCTCCACCGCCACACCAATCAACACTATGTAATTGCAACGAGAAAGTCGATACTTATTGAACATGGAACGCTCGCTGTGCACTTCTCTGGTTTTGGTCTCAACCTAGGTGTTAATTGTATTGGAGTCAGGCTGAATTTGCCTCGTTTTTTTTTTATGAGTCGTCATGTGTCTACCACAGAGAGAGAACAGAAGGCATAAACCACAGGGAGCATGTGCTCCGCTGCTCCTGCTGTACACTGTAAATATAAATACAGTTACTCTGAATTTCAATGAATGTCTAAATAGTGATCTTGGATTTTTTTTTCAGTTGTTTTACTTTTTGAAGCAGAATCTGTAAGTTCTTTTTTCACTCAAATATAATAGTCAGCCACATGCAAAGGATTTCTTCTGTCCACTCAAACATGGAAACCACCAACATAATGACTCGTGTGTGCAGGTGGGGTGCTGTCGAGAAAAAATGCAAAACGTCTCCCTTTTGCGAGCTGATTGTTTTCTAACAAGAGAGCATAGGAAATGTAATTTACAGAGCAGATAGGTCCGCTCTGGCTGAAAAAAATATACAATTTAATTTCAGGAGGACTTAAACACATCTGGATTATGCAAAGATGTCCCAAATACCCTCGTATGTAAATCTATACTGGATGCATGTCCTGTGTGGGTTCAGGTGCTTTAGAAAAATGCTGTCAAGAGCACATACCGTATCTAAACTTTAAAATTGCTGCACATCATTATGCATGTTTCAGCCTTGTCAATATGACGTTGCCATGGCAACGGAAAGCCCTGCCATTCCACCACCAGGCTCTGCCAGCAGAACGTGACTGCCGGACTGAAGATTGCTTTAATCCACGGAGCTAACCTCTGTGAGGGATTGAAATCAAAAGCAGATAGGCCTCATCGTTTACAGTAGACTGCATGTGGACATAATGATGGGGCTTACATTTAGTCACCCACCTTATCAGACCCACACAGGGTTTCACTCTGGCCTGCGTGCGCCTGTCAGGGCTGATAGAGGCGGCTCGCCCCGACGAGTGAGTGGCTCAAAGGGTGCTCAGACAAAAGAGCAGCTCACCACTGGCCCGCCTGCCAGCCAGCCAACCATCACCTGTCCACCGCTCCTTTAGAGGAGACCTTAACACAGAGGTCACTGACTGGAACAATGTGTGTTTTCTCCTCTCCACACCTGAGGGAGCCCTATTGTGTAGTCAACTGGTGAGTGTCAGTGATGTGAAGAATAGATCTATAATTCATTTCATTTTTAATTATATTATATTTGTGTTATGTGAGTTAGATTATTTACCCACAATTATATTAAAGAAAAAGAAAAATAATAGTTGGGCATAAAGCATGTACACAAATGAACTATAATGATAGACCACTTAAAACAATAAAACATATTTTTTTTATATATATACACTGCGTTCCAAATTATTATGCAAATTGTGTTTAAGTATCATAAAGGTAAACTTTTTTGTTTGTCAATTA
>JBAJHX010000040.1:2836570-2848308 GCA_037176925.1 Amniataba percoides | reverse complement strand
ACACACACACACACACACACACACACACACACACACACACACACACACACACACACACACACACACACACAAATGAACAATAGAGAACTTGAGCCATGCACTGACTACACTTTAATAACTGACCCAACCCCCCGTTGTATATTGCTGCTGCAACTTTAAATCTTTAGATATTTATGTACATATTACATATTTTTACATATATATGTTTAAAGCTGGAAGTCACCGATCTTAATTTCATTATGTGAAAACAAGATGCTCCTGGAGTTGTCTTGGCTGCCTACATTAACACAGAGGATTTTAGACTGACAGGTGAAGCATACCTGCCATGAGGCTGAAGAGTTAAAGGGAGGGAGAGTGAGATCAGGGTACTGTAATGATGCAGGGAATAGGTGCATACAGTTATCGTAGTCATTGACCTGCTTACCAACACGATAAACAGGACTTATGATCTTTCCAACAGGTTTTGTGTCTAAACCTACCAGAGTGGATGAGGGAGCATCATACAAACCTACAGTCTTGTGCATTTTGAAGAGCAGACTGTATCATGAGGGCGTCAGATCAGAACAGGCTCAGATGAATGTCAGTGTCTTGTAGAAGAGCACTCATAGAAACACTGTAACTTCTACTCCACTGTTAACCTCCACCAATACTTAATCAATGGCCTATTAGTCGTTTTAAACCACCAGAGTAGCACTGATCCACTCTGAGATGTGTACCTGAGCCACACAGTGCCACACTGCTTCAAAGCCTGCTACTCTGGAGGGGGGGTCTGATGAGAACAGAACACAGGCACATAAAAAAAGAGGCCTGGCGGGACTTCAGACAGGTTTTTTGTAAGAGTCTGAGAGCTGCGGAGTGCACGGCGGTGCAGTGATTGATCATCGGCCGTCGTGGCACTCAGCTGCGAGGAGACGAGACGTAACGCCAATCTGAATCAGTCGCCTGTCTCACAGCTCCCACTAATGTCACTCCGCTCCATAACAGGCCGTCTCTGTCTGGAGGCTCCAGCTGCACCGTCTGCACACTTCAGACACAGCAGGTGACGAGGAGTTCCCCACGGAAACAACTGTTGCGTTTATGAGCCATTGAATGGGAGTATTTGTTTTTCATGACTGCATTTGGGCTGGAGAAAAGATCTGGCATCATTTTTTGTCTTTTTTTTTCCTTTAAAGCAGTAAATAATTTTAATAGAAGAAATATTTTGATATAAAACAGCAGATTCAAAGCATTAATTTGAGGCATGAACACAGCTTTACAGTCTCACTTCAGACTCAGTAACTGAAGCTGCAGTGGTTTTTCATGTGAGTTGGCATGGGAAAAAGTTTTTTTCTCTTGTTGTGATATGAGTGTTTGACTTTGTTCTCCTCCTGTCAGCATGCTGTTTCTCCAGATACTCTACTGTCTCTCAAAGTTAATGCAGGTTAGAGGGGCACACAACCAATTTACCATTGTATTTTCATAAAGTTGGGGACTCTCAACATGCAACATTGTCCTAAAACTTTATGGTCTCAAGAGTTTCAAGTCCTTGTCAGTGCAGCATTGTGTCAACACGACTTTCAGCCATATTTGATAAACTGTCACTATGCCCTGACAACAGACATTAGACAGATAATCTGTGATATAATCTGGCTCCTCTTCCTCCACCTGCTGCCTCTCAGGTTAGCTGACAGGAATCTGCTGTGTTCAGGTCCAATCAACCAGTCACTGTCATTGACAGTCATTGCCTGATCAGGAGCACATTCCTACACTTTTCTAGAAAATTCTATTCACAGACACATAGGAGTCAATTCATGAACGCTTTCATTTGATGAGACCGAGATTAGATGAGCACATGAGCATGATTTAATGCCAGACGTTGTTCCATTACATGTGTAGCAGCAAAAAACTAATTGTCACATCTGTTGGTTATGATGGGCTGAAAAACAGATGGCCTCGATAGCCTGACTCATAAGAGTTAAAAAGAGAAAGAGACTTCTCACACAGACAATGCACCTGACCATCAGATGGTCACTGACTGCGTGAGAAAGTTATGCAGAATGCAGGCTGCAACAAGTGTGTCCACTTTCTCCACCAACATGCAGACTGTACAAAGGACGGTCCTCAGTCTCCTCGTTAGCATACCAAAGGCCTTCTCCACTGTCACGCAAGCCCCTGACATCTTTCTAGTTATGTGAGAGATGTTTTGTCCTACAAAGGACGGCATGTAAGCAAATCTGACATGCTTTCCCTCAGCGTCCTCCAGTCAGAGTTACTGACTGAGCACAGCACAGTCACAAGGGCCAGCAGTGCAATGAAGAAAATCTCTTGATAATTCAAAACAGAGGCCTCCATTCTGAGGTGGAGCTATGATTGCTATATCAAGGTTTGCTCTCAAGCGCTCCAATGCAGTTGGGAAATTGCCACTTTTCCCAGAAGCCCCTGGCCACCACAGCCGAGATATCGTCATCTGACTGAGGGATGCATCACGTGCTGGTTGCACAAGTGTGGTCATGACATTAATGTTACTGCTGATAAATGCATATTTTCTCATTTTAATTACCTTCTATCTGCAGCTGTATATGTGTGTATGGTAGGTCCATCCTATAATAATATAATATATTTTATCAGTTGGTTTGTATTTTGTATTAATAATCTGTCTGCAGAGTAACTAGTAGCTAAAGCTAAATGGGAATGAAGAGTTATCTTTTAAGAGAGCCATCTGCGGCCTTCCTGCAGCGTCGCTGCCTTTATCTTAGTAAAGGTCACTGACCTTCTTATGCCCTCTACAGACTGGAGCTACTTGTGAGAAAATGTGTGTGTGTTTGAGTTTATAGTAATCCCCCCGCTGCCCTCAGCCGTGGTTGAGAGGATGGACGTGCTTGTTGTGACAGAGGAGTAAAAGAGCAGTCACATTCCTTTTTTTCCAATTCCATAAAGGGGTGCTGACAACAGTAAAGTCAAACTATAATATTAGTCGTCTTCCTACGTCGTACGCTGGTTTCCCTTTATAAATCATAACTGACTCTAAATGTGGCGCAGGTCTTGCGGGCATCATGTCACGTCCATAAACGCCTATAAATAGTCAATGAAACACCCCTAATTAATATTCATTCTTCATGCAGGAAGATCGCCGTGAGGAAATAAAAGTGAAGTAAAACATCTTATTTGGGAGATCGACAGCAGATGATAACTTTGCTGATGATCACAAAGTGACATTTTAAATGGTAAAAAGCCTCCGAGTGGCAGCACGTGGAGGACGCTGTTCATGCTGCTGCCTCAGAAGATTGGCTGAAATAAAAAGTCCCACATCACAGTGGACAGGTGAGTCAGAGGTCACTGGAGCTCACCCCCCTTAATGAAAAGCTGCAGGGATTACTGGTACAGTGGTGACAGAGACGGAGGGGACACAGACGCACAGATGTCTCAGCTGATGTGATTTGTGTCCCGTTGTTTAAAATGAGGATATCAAATGCATTCAGGTTCTTTACACATGTGTAAAAAACGGGGACTTCATTGATAAGAACAGTTTTAGTCTCAGTGGGGTTTTTGGTGCTGCAGCAGCTGAGCATCCTCACTGATGCAAAGACACACGATCGACTCCATCAACAAAATTATCACGGATTTTAAGGAAAATTAAAAATGTGTTGATGACATGAGCTGTGCAATGAAACAACAGCTCATTTTTTTCTTTTTAAGGGTCTCATCACATCCGGATTGTGAAGTTTTTGTCTCAGAGGGGACAGGAGTCAGCTCAGAGCTGTTTGTATTTATTATCCTTAATTGTGTTTTTAGTGATGATTTTTACAGTTTAAAATGGATTTTATCATTTAATAACTCTTCATATACGGTACATGAACAGAAATATTTCAATTTCCTCTACACCATCAGTTTCACAAATTTTTCTGCGTTTCCTCCTTCTGCCGACGGAGTCACAGTTTCTCCACATTATCTGCATGGTCAGAATTTAAGTGGAGGACCGCACAATCGCCAAGTTTGTTTTTTATAAATCACAGAGTTTGTGTACAAATTTGCGTACGCCATCTTTTTTGCATATGTAGCATTTATAAATGAGGCCCCTCGTCTTTTTGTCTCACCCACAGCAGGGAGAAAAACACTGTTCATGATTGTGATGTTGCCCTCGTGGATAGAGCAGCCTCTCAGATCAGGCATCGTAAGTTTTAAGCCTTGGTAGAAAATGCAGTAAATGCAAGCTGAAATAATTATTCATGATATTATTTTGCATGTACAGTTTTGCAGTTACTCATTGAGTCAGTGAATGTCTGAACAGAAGAGTATGTATGTTGAATTATAAGCCAGAAGAACACGACACTGGTGGCCAGTCCAGTGGTCATGCAGAACCTTTATTTTTCCCACATTCATTTTGTGTAAAACTTAGAGTATTTAAAGTAAAGTATTAAAAAAAATTTTTTGCTTCTTTATTCATAATTTACTTGACTGAATAAAACAGTCCACAAATGACCTTCTCAGTTAAATGACCGAATGCTCTGAGCGTCAGTTTCACTTATTTGAACACAAAGAGACTCTTCTCTCCGAGTTAAATCAAAGAGAATTAAGCAGAACTAAAAGCATTAAAGAATCACCATTTAAGCTTCTGCACAGACTTCTCAGACAAAACACTATAAATGCGGTGCTTTGAGTGCTTTCATATTTAGGAGCTGAGTAAAATTACACTAATCACCGTGAAGCAGGGCGTGGGCATTTTTTCTTGGAAGCTAATTTTCTAAAAGGTAATTGGTAAATCTGCAAGCCTCTTTCTCTTATTGCATGACTGCCTCTAAATGCTGATTTTCTTTTTCTTACTTGCCTCAATTTTACATAAAACACTCAGTGCTCACATTTTAACCGGGAACTAATGGGCAATATGGAGCAAAACACACACCGAGGATACATGAAGACAAACAGAGTCACTGCTGTGAGCTAAAATTCATTTGAATATAACACATATCATAAGCTCCCACTTTTTCATGATACTTAATTAAGTTCAAACATTGTGCATATTTTACAAATGCATATCAAATGTTGTTATAGTTTTATAACAGCTCCTTTTTTTAAGATACCAGCTCATTAGTAGTTTCTCTGGCTTCACTGTTTATCACTGTTACTACATAAGTGAATACAAAAACACAATTGAACTCACCTGCCATTCATCACCTGATCAGTTATAATATAACTCAAGTTCGTATGTCCACAGGCCTCACCTGGCTGACCATCAATGATGCATTCAGGGACAGCTCTGTTGAATCCTCAGCTTTGTGACAATCGTTTCTGCTGTTTACCCAACTCCTCTGCTCAGCTGGTGCTGCTCCCCTTCAGCTTAAATGAACATCAGCATGCGTCGAGTGTGTGCGGTGAATGAATATGGCACTGATGCATACCTTGAATGAATCTACTTTGGAGTGGTGCAAAAAAAATTACGTGTGTAGTCTGAAGTGCAGAAATGAACAGATAAAAGAGGATTGTGAGTTTAATGCACTCCTCATATCAGCCTTTCAGCACCCATCTGGCAAAGTGATTATTATTGGTAAGTCATTATATCACTGTGTTAGTGCAGAGTCAGATGTGCTGTTGTCTGTAAGATCTTTTTTTTTTAAAGTTAATTATGCAGTACCATTAGCAAAAAACACGTCACTTATTCCTGGAACTGAACTCATGTTTCTGTTCTCTCTTCCCGTAGCTACAAAGCAGAGTGCAGAGTGCTGTTAACAGTCCTCTGCACTCTGCACACACAGTATTGGTAGGTCCAAGGTCTCGTCACGTACAAGGCTGAAGTGAAAGGCAGCAGTCTCCTATAGTGTCCTGTACAGCATGTTTGCTTTGGTCCAACTCGGTGGACACTGTGTTGCTAAAAGGATGAAGTGTTACTCAGTGGGAATGTGCTGAACAGTGTGTGTGCTGTCCTCTGGAAACAGTGGGAACCTTAGTAGTTCAAATAGTGTTAAAATTGTTGGTGGTGTCATTCCCACTGGTGTATTTTACCACAGTAAGTCATGAAGCTATTAAACTTGCTCAGTGATAAAAACCACTATGCCTTTGATTCCTTATGGAGAAGTGATACTGTACTTTGGTGTAAAGCTACTTTGGATGCTGTGCACAATTTACAGAGTTCGAGGGGTCGAAGTTCAAACTTTCCACTGACCACTCAATGTGTGTCTCATACAGTCAGCAACATGAAGAAATCAAGTAAGAATTAATCATGGGTTTAATACAGTGCAGTCCTGTTTTTGTTGTGTGTCTTTCCAGAGCTGTAGAGTTAAAATGATACTCCAATCACCAGGGAATGTACTGTCCTACCTGGCACATTATGTGGAGACCGTTACAGAACCTGGACTCCTTCACTCTTGCTGTGCTTTTTTATTTTGTCATGTTCTCTCTTTTATTATAAAATATAGCACACCAATCTCACTAGGAGGTTAAAAAAACAGCACCAAGGTGGTGGGAAATGAAAGGATGATGGCTAAGCTGTCTTCCATGCTATACAACACATTCCACCCTCTGCAAGACACTTTGGCAGCTCCTTCAGTGAGCGGCTGCTCCACCCTCGATGCGTGAAGGAGAGATAGCGCAGAGCTTTTCTGCCTGCTGCTGTCAGACTGCATCATAAATACAATGCCCGCTAGTCTGCAGACTAGTAGAAATAAACAAATAACTGTTTTTTCCACTGGACTCTGCAAAATAACATTACACTTATCCATTGTCATTTCATTGTCATTTCACCTGAACCTCAGCGGTCATCACATGGACTGTTAAGTTCAAAGATGTAGGTGAAATCAATCACAGGGCTGTTTTTGTTTAGGGGGCGCTATAAAGGCATTTTATCACAAACAGTCGTGAGATCGACGTGTCTAGAGAGATTTTACCACTTCTGGTGAATTTGCCAAATTTTGTGATTGTATGAGCATCAGAAGCCCCATCAGCAGCTGCTTCCTGTTTCATGGTGAGACACAAACTTTGCCACGCCCCCCACAGACAAAAAAGCTTCGCAATTTAACATCACCAATGCCTCGAGATTATACAGTCCAAGTTTGAAGATAATCTGATCAAAGCTGTAGGACGAGTTTGCTCAAATATGAGGCCTGGAAATGGCTTGAAATAGTGGCAAAATTTGACAAAAATACAGACATTTTAGCACGGTGGCCAACCAAGAGCAAAACACAGAATTAAGTCAATTTAAAACACTTACTGTTTTGTAGATCTTGACATTGGGATGGTGGAAACTTGACAGATCTTCCGTAGCAGACTGAAAACTTAACTTCAGTTCAAAATTAAGGTTGCACCATGGAAAGAATATTTCCCTAAAAAACTTTTTTCTAAATGAAGCAGAGCAGCCATTGTAGGAAGACAGTAAAGCATTTACAACACAAAGACTTGAATTCAATTAAATTAACCATTACTCTGTTTGTCCATCTTTACATCAGGACAGCAGAAACTTGAAATAGTTACTAGAATTAGCTCAATTTATGGCAGGATGGTGAAATAATGATATTTTCCATAACAGACTGGAAGTTACTGTTTAGTTGTGTGTTTTTTGTTTTTTAAATTTCATCAATTTGATCACACTTGAGCAATTTTTAGTTTGTCAATTAAACTCGCAGTAGGATCATTGTTAAAATTTTAGTTTAAAGTTGCTTTGGCAGCTTTAAAAACGGTGTCATCTACAAAGATGTGATGTAATGTGGATCAAAATGAAAGCTGCTATTTTATAAACTACACTGATCCAAACTGGTCTCACAAAGATAAAGACAAAGAGATGGGCAGAGAGGCATGGCAGCGTTTCAGTGACAAAAATACAGACATTTTGGCACGGCAGCCCACCAAGAGCAAAACACAGATTTATGTAAAATTAGAATGACACTTACCATTTGTAGATCTTCACATTGGGATGGTGGAAACTTGCAAATTTTCCATAGCAGACTGAAGGTTCATCGCTTCAGGCGGAATCTCGCCCAATGGACATATTAAAACAACAAAACATAAAATCATTTTAACTATGACGCGGGGGCCAACATGAAATTTGCACCATTTGTGAATCTTCTAATTAGTGTTTGTTTGTTTTGTTTTAATTTTATCAATTTATTTGATGACACTTGAGCAATTTCTAGTTTGTCAATGAAAACCGCAGTTGGATCATTGTTAAAATTAGTTTAAAGTTGCTTTGGCAGCTTTAAACAGTGCCATCTACAAAAATGTGATGTGATGGATGGCTTTCAGCGTCAGAAACAGACATTTTGGCATGGCGGCCAACCAAGAGCAAAACACAGATTTAAGTCAATTTAAAACACTTACTTTTTTGTAGACCTTGACATCGGGATGATGGAAACTTGACAGGTCTTCCATAGCAGACTGAAATCTTCACTCCAGTTCAAGCTGAATCCTGCACCATGGAAAGAATATTTCCCTAAAAAACTTTTTTCTAAATGAAGCAGAGCAGCCATTGTAGGAAGACAGTAAAGCATTTACAACAACACAAAGACTTCAATTAAATTGATCATTACTCTTACTAGAAACTTTAAATAGTTACTAGGATTAGCTCAATGTATTTCATAAAACTAACCCTCTTAAAAGTGTCAGCTATAAAAAATGTGCTTAACCTAAAAACTGATGTTTCTTAACTACACTGATCCAAACTGGTCAGAGAGACAAAAATTAAGAGATGGGCAGAAAGGCACGGCAGCCTTTCATTATAACAGAGGACCGACATTTAGGCACGGCGGCAAATCAAGAACAAAACAGACTGACTAAAATGAAAACACTCACTTTTTTCCATATCTTCACATCGGGATTGTGGAAAAGTGACAGATCTTCGGTTGAAGAGTCAAAGTTCAACAAATCAAACAAATCTTGCTCCATGGAAATGGAAAAATGTCAAAATCTTCAAAATGCAGAGGTAGTTCAAATTATGACCAAACGGATATCGCTGCGTTACTTGATTCTTTTTTATACCAACGGAATGCGCTTCTTTAAAAGTGTTTTTCTGTAAAAGCTTAACTAAAATACAAAGTGATGTCATGTGGATTGAACTTTCCTACTGATATATGTAGAAATAGAAGGTTGGCACTATGCTTTCAATCAAATAGATTTGGTAGATGACTACAGAGATTCAGAGAGTAAGTGCCACGGTAAGAAGCCAGAGGGATATTTGGACACGGCGGCTAACACAACACTGACAGAAACTAAATGCCACTGTTTGAAGACCTACCTGGAAATAAAGTCAGTTTTACAACAATACTAAGGACAGAGAGGAAGATAGAAAAAGAGGCACGGCGGCCATTTAAAGGATAGAAACATTGGGGCACTGTGGCCAACCAAGAACACAACTTAAGACTGAAATGAACCTTCCATCAGCTGATTGAAAACCTTGTAAGGTCAGACTGAATCTTGACTCATAATATTAAAATGGAAAAAAGTAAATTGGTTTCTAAATGTCGCACTTTGAGAATGTGGAGGCAGCTCAACTTATTTGACTACACTTGATGCAATTTTTGGTTTGTATCCAAATAACTGAATCCAGTTATTGTATGTGACTTTGGATAAGAGTTACACCTAAAGCTAACTGTGTGATGTAGCTCTCCCTGAAAGATGTTGTTTAAAAAAGTACAGAAGAAAAGTTGGGAGAAAGTCAGAGATATCTGTAGAGAGAGAGATAGGCACGGTGGCCATAAAGAACACAATAAAGAGGGAGAGAAAAAACAGACAGAGAAAGAGAGAGATGGACAGGAAATAAGACATGGGGGCATTTTGGCACAGCGGCCAACCAAGAGCAAAACACAGGCTTGTGTAAAATTAAAATGACACTTACCTTTTGTAGATCTTCACATCAGGACAGTCAAAAATTGAAGATCTTCCGGAGCAGAGTGAAGATTCAGCACTTCAGACTGAATCTCACCCGATGGACAAATTAATGAGCAAAACTTTTTGGCACAGCGGCCAACAGAGAACATAACAGACTTAAAATCATTTTCATTTTGGCACGGCGGCCAAAGCATTTGTGGATCTTCTCCTCAGGATGGCAGAAAAATGACACGTTTTCCAAGCAGACTAAAAGTTGCTGTTTTTTTTTTTTTATCTTATCAACTTATTTGATGACACTTGGGCAATTTCTAGTTTGTCAATCAAACTCGCAGTTGGATCATTGTTTAAATTTTAGTTTAAAGTTGCTTTGGCAGCTTTAAACGGTGTCATCTACAAAGATGTGCTGTGATGGGATGTGGATCAACCTAAAAACTTTCAATTTATAACTATACTGATCCAAACTGGTCACAGAGAAACAAAGATGAAGAGAGATGGGTAGAAAGGCACGGCAGCCTTTCAGTGAAAGAAATACACATTTGGGCACGGCGGCCATGGTGAGAAGACAGTAAGACATTTTGGCACGGCGGCCAATCAATACCAAAACACAGACTTAAGTAAAAATAAAATGACACTTACTTTTTGTTGATCTTCACTTGTAAATCTTCCGTAGCAGACTGAAGATTCATCGCTTCAGGCGGAATTTCGCCCAACAAAACATTTTGGCACGGCGGCCAGTCAACAATGGCATCATAGAGGGAGAGAGAAAAGGGTAAAGATAGAGATTGGGAAAGAGAGGCATGGAGAAAGAGATGAATATTGAAACAAAGAGGCACGGCGGCCAAGGTAGGAAGACATTTTGGCACAGCAGCCAAAGAAGAATATAGAGACTTGAATAAATGTAATTTACTCTGATTGTAGATCTACCTGGAAAAAGTGTCATTTTTACAACAATGCTGATCCACACTGATGAGACTGATAGAGTCAGAGAGAGAGAGAGAGAGTGGAGCACGGCGGCCAACCAAACAGGATAGATGTAGAAATAGAGTGATGTGATGTAGTGTAGTGTAGATCTGTGTAAATGTCAGGAATCAATGTCCTAACTGATGAATGAGAGAGACAAAGCTATAGATAGGCACGGCGGCCACTTTAGACAGAAAGATAGGCAGACATTTTGGCACGGCGGCCAACCAAGAAAACAGCAGTCTTACTATGAGTTGATCTTCAGCTTGACAGATGTTCTACCGAAGGCTGGGGAAAAAAAAACAGAAAACAAATCAAATTACTGAACTGCTACATGAAAAAAGTCCAAGTAAATACAGTTTTTAAATTGCATTGCATTATTATGGGCTTGACACTTCTAAAAGAAAAAAAAGAAAAAAAAACACAGGCCTCAAAATACAATTTAAGTTAAGGTCGAGTCATGACACAGTGATCACATACAGTCAGCAAAATATGAAAAACATTCAAATAAAGCCATGGTGTGTTGGCGTATCAAGCTTCACAACAAATAACAAAACAATACTGAACAAACTGAGTCAAACGAATCATGAGGGAGAAGGGCCTGTGCTTACCATGTGGAGTCACTTTAAAATGCCCATTTCCTTGAAGACGTCCTCCATCTCAGCCTCCAGCTTCACTACAGACTTCACGACCAGTCTCAAATATGTTGTATTATTTAGCAGTTTCAAAACTTTCTGCCTGCTTTAATGTTCGGTTTTCTTCTTACACAGTTTTTGGTTGAGGACGTGATTGCTTGCTTTGTTTCTCTCCTCGGTCAGTAAAAGGCCATCTTTGTCCATTTCTTGATTAAGGTGATATTTTTCCAGACTGACAATTGTTTGCCATGTGGGATAAATTAGGCATTTAATTTCCTCACTAAAAAGTTTCTTCCTGCAAAACCTATTGGTTAAATACTGCATAAGTGGGTGGGACTAAAAGCTCCAGCCAAT
>JBAJHX010000040.1:2815990-2831052 GCA_037176925.1 Amniataba percoides | reverse complement strand
TAATAATAATAATAATAATAATAATAATAATAATAATAATAATAATAATAATAATAATAATAATAATAATAATAAAGCAGTCTCCAATTCTGACTGATTGATTTTTGTTGTTGAAAGAAGAAAAGCACATTCTCCAGAGGTTGGTGTAACTATCACAACCAAGTGTAATGTGGATAGTTGCTGTGACCTGAGATAGAAATCGATTATCCAAAAGCCAGAAGCTCATTATCCATAAAAACATGTGGCCCACTCATTCACTGTGACTCCGATAACTGATATGGATCCATAAAGGTGGCTGAGATTATAACAGATTTGTCAGTTTTGTGAAATGAAAAAAGCTAGTCACATACTAAGGTCAGTCGGTGGAGCTCTTTGTTGTCAAAAACTAAAAATATTCCCACTATCCCGAGCTGTACTTTCTCTCAGGAAATGATCCCTGTTAAACATCAGCTCATGTCAAGACTCCACCACACAGTTTAAGAGATAGTTGTTGAATGTAACAAATCACAGTTACTCAGGATGTAGATCATAATTTTCATTTACTTAATTTACATCTCTACTTCACTGCATTTAAGAAGTAAATATTATGCAATTATTTTACAGCTTTTACACAGAAAACCTGTGAGTTTATAAAATATGATACACTGTTACTGATTTAGCTGCCAGCTGTATCTAAAGTACCTTGTTCCTCCTGCGTCAGTTATAAAGCACAGTTTTAATGTCTAACTTTAAAGCTGTTAAAACCGCTGACTTGTTACTTTCTGTTCCCCCTGATGAAGGCCTGTCCAATAGTCTCTGTCTTTTCTTCTGTTTTTGGTCAGTACTGACTCCTGAGGGAAATATCTGCCCCCTTAGCCGCTCAGATACTCCACTACGTTCCCCAGCTGGTCTCTTAAGAAATATATGTTATTCAGTGCAAATATATTCAGCACATATTCCTCTTTAATATCTGAATGAACTGTTTAAAAATGGCCACAGTGACTCTGAAAGACAAATGTGTGTGTGATATTTCCATCTACATACAGAGTTTAGTTCATGCTGTGTAGCTCCACCCTGTCTGAGTTATGCATACTGAGCTTTCTCTGCATACTGTCAGCTGAGTGGAGGAGAAAGTAACAAATCAACATGTACATCATAAAAACTGTGAAAGTATGTTGTGTGTTCGAGCATTAAGGGAAGAGTCTCATCAGCAAAGGGTGCATGTAATCTATTAACTGGTACTGGTCTCGTTGCTCTTCTGCATTTAAAGACAAACATCTCAGCGTTTTAATGAACTAATTCTTAAGTCAGACATTGAAATGGACAGCTCAGTCCCACTCCACAGGTCAGTTTGGAACATTTGGGCCTCAGAACCTCCCTCCGCTGCAGTAACATCAGCACGGTTCAATCACAAGGGACGTTGCAACGGCACCATGAAGAGTCCAGTGCAGTTCTTTCATCCCCAGCTACCCGCAAATTACACTGCAGGCTGCTTTGGGAGATGTTAGGAGAACCGCGCAGCCTTCCTGGAAAACAGTGAACCCCTGCTGGGGGAGGGCATGCTGTAAATTGGCACGGCCTGATGTTCACTATCAGCGCTCCATCCCCCGTCTTTCTCCATCTGCCTTCACCACAAAGGCGAGGCGGCCCCGTGACGAAGAGTGGCAGCACGCCTTGTTGCATTCACAAAATGTAATTACAGGCTTCCATGGGCGACCTGCTTCCCCTCCAGCGTTCCCTCGAGGTGTGACTCTCAGGGTTCTCTAATGATTCAATGATGCCCCGTCCCATCCCTCATTCCCACTTTCACAATCCATCTCCTGGTGCTTCAAACAAACAAAAAAAAGCTTTTCTCAAGGCTGCTGTCGTTAAAACATCTTCATTTGTGCCCAGTCAGCAGCAGGAGGTGGTGTTCAGGGTGAAGCCTTCGGTTGTGATGTAATATCCTGGGATTTGAGTATCATTACCCTTTAACGTGGCTATCACATGAACACTAATTAATCTCTTCCATGTTTTGAAATCCCAGATGTTGCACTGGAGTCAGTAAGCATGACCACATGATGCTGCAGCATTAATGTGATGTGATGCTGTAGCTGGGTTGAGCGTTGTCCCAATCGCAGCTTTGTTATCTCAGTGTAGCCGCCTGCTACTAAAGCCCAACACATTGATTAGTCCCCAAGAAGACAAATTGGACATGAAATTTTCATCGACCCGCCACAGTCATAAATATTCAATGCTCATGTCCAAGATGAAGTCGACTTCGGCTCACGATTCTTTTTGCTCAAGAACATAATAACTCGCTGTCAACATTTGGAATTCAGAGCTAATTACACATTCATGCAGCACTGCTTTCTGAGAACACAAGTACCTTCTGATTCTGTGTTTTTTTTACTTGGTTTGTAATTTCTAAAAAGCTTTTACTGATGCAGATGGAAATAAAATTGATTCTGTTTGTATTTTGTTTCACATCAGCGTGACTTTCAGAGAAATAATCGACAGTTTTAAGGCTGTCTTGTCACCATGATGTAAAATTAAGGATATAAATTATATTCCTGTCAAAAGTGAAAAGTCACAAAGCAGGCAATTTCTGTGCAGTCTGACTGAGCTTACGGCAGCTTGTCTTTCATTCCCCACACAGTTGGGTCCACTGACAAAAAGAAATGAGGACCAAAGTTACAAAAGTAAGAGACAGACATGCGCATGGGTCAGTGGGACAATATTTGATTATCAGTCTGATTATGTCTTTTTTTTTTTAGCCATTTTCTTTCCAGAACATTTGACATATTTAGATTTTGAGGACAGGTGAGACTTGATGAAAAGTAAGATGATCAAGAGGATCATTAAGCTTCATCTCCTGGCAATCCATCCGGTGGCTGTCGGGACCAAAGCGTTAAACTGCCCAACTAACCACTGATGATGTTGAATTTTGGCTGCAGATCAAGATGTCAGCTGCTCTCCTTAGTTCCACACGTTCCCCTGTGCCGACAGCTTTCATGGTGCGATAACTAGAAAACCAATTTAGAGATGAATTCATCTGACAACCAGTTAATAAGGCTCTACATGCTCACAGTTGATGTAATTAAAGGGCTCATTTATGGTAAGCCGGCTTGTGAAGGTTGACCTGTAGTGTCACACCTGGTCATTAATTTTAACCTGCTGATATAAATGTATATATGAGGTCAGAGGTCAGGTCCAGTGTTCAGAATGATTTAAGTGGAGGATCTGTAATAGAGGGAAATGACAGCAACCAATGAAGATGAATCAAATGAGGACTCATGGATTCTATTTTATCAGCACTGCTGGTTTGATTACAGACGGTAAGATTCAATATGTGCCCCAAAATGATTTGTCAAGCCTGTAGTTCTCCCTCCCACTCACTGTGCTGTTCATTTGCCATCTTGTGAAGAGAGTAGCATAGTACGAACCTATGTGGGCATATTAGTTATAATCCCGGGTTTAGGGTCAGGGTTATCTTCTCTTAGTCAGGCATTACAAATCTGAAATCATAAGCTCCAAATTGCAGGTGGTGATGTCGAGGTTCAGCTGGGTTATGTTCACCTGCTGGAGATCATGTTTTTGTGCCGAGTGATCATTTAGAGGTAATAATATATGACAGTGCCACCTCAGGGAACAGGAGGTGGACGGTATCACTGTGTGTGCAGCAGGAGACACATGAACCGTGTCGAGTGTGAAGTTTGTGTGTGAGAGCGAGAAAAATACACAAATTTTACTCATTGTAAAATGATACATGATAGCAAAAATGTGTTTTAAGGAGTTCATTTTTAATGTTCTGAGAGGTGATGCAAGCAATGTCACTGTGAAAATGAAACAAAATTAAATGAATGGAAAATGTTATTTGCTTTGTTTTTTATATATCTCTAAAAAAATGTGTGTATCTTGTGAAGGCAAGAAGGCAATAAGTGAAGGCATATTGTAAAGAGTGATAATTGATGTACTTTATCTTAAAAGATACTGTACTGTATCTTAAAACATGCTCCTGGTCATCTACTACACTCGTCTTGTTCTACAGCTGAGGGTGCTAAAACAACTGCTAAGATTAAAAGGTGTCTGCCTCTAATCATCTGACATTCACTTAGTGTCTGAACACTAAGTGGAGAAGAGCTGTGTCCCTGTCGACTGACTCTCTGTCTATTTACTGCTAATTAGCATCATGGGGGATGTTAAAGGGACAAACACTGCTGAGAAATGTCACTTACATCTCTTAGAGACAAACACCACACAGGTCCACGGTTCTGAGAAGGAGGAAATGATTGTATCGTCTTAGATTTCTTTTGGATTGTGGCACTAGGAGTGTAGTAAGGTTTGTAAATCAATCTGTACATTTTATGTAACACTGCCCTCATCTGGTCATTTTTAGAGGCCATATAATTGCCGTTCACTTTAAAATGTATCTCTACCCAGCAGATGGAATGAATGAAACGATGAGGAGTGAGCTGACTGGAATAAGCTCAGCCTACTGAGATAGAAATCACAGGTTATTTTTAATATCTGAGAGGATTGTTCATTTATACAGTGCGGTTTGCAAAAAGATTTCAAAGATCTCTGTATCAAAAAAGAAAAAGAAATATCTTGTACCGTCACTCTTGGAAATAACTTGAGAAAAACGAATACAATTAAAACATGTCAGCATTACTGTGGATGTACAATATAAAGTCAATCAAATCTACATAAGGATCTATACAACTGCAATTGCCATCTATGGACTTGCATATATATAAAGTACCAATAAAACAGGCAGAAAAATAAAAATATGTACATTTTCCTGCTCGTATAAGTCATTTATAAACTAAAGAATTAGAGGCTTGAAACTTTTTTAATTTTCTACACACCGAACCTAAGGAACATAAGGTGCCTTATTAGAAAAGAGTCTAGTGATATGTGCTCAATGACAATCAGTTAAACGATCAACAAAATACAGTAAAACGCACGCTTTCAGGTATTAGGTTGGAATCAGCGCTCTGAGGGTCTACACACAGAGCTCCAACTGTTGATTCAAATACAGCTACAACAGGGTTTTTAAATAAGAAACACAGAAGTCTTTCACATTTTGTCTGAACCTTAAATTACAGTGTGTAAGATCGTGTGGGGAGTAAGGCTGGTGCTGTGGGGCACCTTTGGGTGGACCTCTGTGGTACCTAACAGAGTCCAGATGCCGCTGGTGGTACCACTGAGTAAATAGGAACTGCAACGATCTCTGTATGTGCATAGTCTCCCTGTTCTGTGGGGAAGGGAGGAATATAATGTGAAGGCAGGTGAAGGTATGCTGAGAGTTGGACAGTGTGAAAACCCTCCAACAGTTATCAGTTCAGTCTAACTCTGTCACCCCCATTGGAGGGGGGAGAGTTCTCACTCTTAGTGTTGGCACCAGGCACCTCCAACATGGACGCACCAACAAACTCCTCCTGGCCTGAACTCCACAGTCAGAGACCTGGAGTCCGTCTGAGGACCTCTCATGGTCGAACTGATTTGCGGCTTCCTTCGCTCCAGTTCCAGTTATTAGTGTCTTCAGCTGAAGCAGGTTAGACAGACCAAAACAGACCAAATGGGCCACATGTTCAGTTCATAGAGGGGAGGGGGGGCTTGTGCCTCCTGGCCCCTCGCAGTAGAAGTGCTTTGCTGGTCAGTGTGGACAGCTAAGGCCGATGGAACCTGGTGGCAAAGGAGGGAAAAGGTCAAGATGTTGTTCCTGAGCACTCATCAACACAAAGGTCCTCAAGGGATAAATCACAGGGTTTTCAAAAAGAAGAAAACACAACTCATGAAGTATTGATGACTGCTGAATTAACTGGGAGAACAGTGGAGGTGAATAATAGATGAGCACTGTATACGAGCCTGACCGGGTATAGATCCTGCTGTCTTCGTGAACCTCCATCTCTGAACTCTTGAATTCATTGAGCTCCTTACGGATGGCAGCCTGAGAGGAGACATGAAGGAAACAACATTTATTCATTAATAGTCAGAAGAGGAGAGGAATTGTGAGATCAGATGCATGTATTTACATGATTTTGACAGTTAATATTCCAGGGACACAAAAAATAAAACAACAACAAAAAAATGTTTTTACTTTACTCGAAATTAAAGATGCATTTAAATGATGATCCTCCACACATACATGGATGAATTTTTCTCCCTACACATTTTCTGAGCTTCACTGGACCAGGTAATTCACTTGGTAAAACTCAACCATTAAGCAGCGTCTGTTTTGCATTCCTAGGATTCCTCCTTGATACTGAAGCTGCTTTGAATGCAAAACCTCTCAGAGTTGACCAAAGTAAAAGACAGTGCTGTTAAAAAGCACACGGGCCTTAGGCTCTCTCTGGCTAAGAAGCTCTGAGCCAGGAGAGCCCTGTTAGGATAAAGAGAGGTGTCGTGTGCGTGTGTGCCGAGTCTCACCTTGTCAGCAGGAGTGAGCTTGGTCCACGGTTTATCCGCTCGCCGGTCGTAGTCTTGGGCGTGGGTGGACTCGACGTACTCGTGGAAACGCAGGATCTTCCTCGCCTGCAGCTCAGCCACTGTGGGTCTCTGCGACAGCTGGTGGAGAAACAGGAACACGTGAAGTGAGCTCTCTCATGGGGGTTAGTTTCCAGTTCATCACGATACAGTTACTTGGTTGCATTCTGACCTTTCTCGTGAGCCTCCGTTTGATCTCGCATCGCTCTAATCGTCGATCCGCTTCATTTTTGGCTGTGGGGAGAACAGACATTCCATGAGAGAAGGAAACACTGAGGCCAGTCAGGCAGATTTCACCTGAGCTGCTGCCGGCACGCTGCTGTAACGAGAATCTTTAATCACAGCCTCACTCTGCACAAGGCCGTGCATTGTCTTAGTGCATGTATGAAGCGTCGTCTTGGCGAGCCATTTGAGGACACGGGAGAGGTAGCGTGGTGGTATGAATCCTGGATCACATGGTGCTGACAGACTCTGAGAAGTATTATGTTAATACTTGGCTCTGGGATCCACCTTGGCATCGCAGTGATGCTGCACCGATGTTTCACAGCAGGCTGAATCTCCAGTCTGCTGGTCCACTCTGCTCATTATGCTCATTGTGTTTACATTGTTTTAACAACACACCACAAGGGGCCAGACTCATTTCTACAGCTGTATCCAGATGTTTAACACGTGGTCTGGTGGGGTTCGATGGATGGATGCAATTAATCCCTAAACCAACAGTTTGCTTAGGAGTTTTGGAATCCATCAATCCAACTGCTCAGTGCATCAACAGTGTACACACTCAACTACACAGTGAAGTTGACTGAATGGAAAATAGGATGCATATTTAATTCAGTCTCTCAGGATTTTTAATCTCCTCATTACCATATCACAACAGAAAACCCACATTAAATTTATGTGTGGGGGTTTTGGTTTATACATCTGAACCCTCGGGCTGCACCATTATTCAAATCAGAAATAGTATCTTAATAAAGTCAAATTGCCAATATTCTACAAACTGCTGTGTGTTTAGTGACCGTCGATATGCCCGAGGCTAAAGGAGGAGAGACACAGCCATCGGATGAATGACTAATGCGGACTATTGATTTGAGCAAAGATGAGGAAAATGAAAAGTGTGCTTGCTGACCTTGTGGTGCAGAGGCATGGGATGCATCTAAACACACCTGAATGAGGGATGGAGGCAGTGATGGGGGGGGGGGAGTCTTACCTTGAAGGATGTTCCTCTGCTCCAGCTCTTCTGCTGTCGGTCTCTGACTCAGCCGCCTGCACACACACAACAATGATGAGCATTCATTTTGAAAGGCTGATGTGGATTGGACAGAAACTAAAGATATGAGTGTGTTTTATCCTTGGGAGTGGATGGAGAGCCTGTCAAACACTGATTGATTACATACATTATTTACAGAGCAAACATCCCATTTCACTATGAGGATGTATATCCTCATCATGTACAACAGTCTCAGTGATGAGAGTCTTTTACCTGGTCAGTGTGGTACCGATCTTGTTCCTCAGTGCAACCCACTGCTCCCTGTTCTGCCAGCTCATGTTGTCGTGGTTCTCCTGGGCTTCCCTGTCCTCTCGCTCTTGTCTCTCCTGTCTCTCCAGCTTCAGGGCTAACGTGTCTTTCCTCTTCACACGGCTCGCCAGCCCACCTGTTACACATGACTCATGCAGTTACACATACTGACTTTCTACAGTGTTGTTCTTTCCAAACAAATGTGAAAACAAAAATGCTTCTTTCAGAGCATTGCTAAAAGTAAATGACTGAATACAGAGTTACAAGGTCATAAGGAACCCAAAATGGGGGAATGATGGTTCCATTGTTGATTTATAGAAATAAGTGTGTGGCAAACAACATGCACATCAGAAACAGAAAGCAGATGGGATACAGAAAATTCAAATATACCATCAGCAAAGTGACATTTCAGCATGAATTATTTTCTTGGCCAAAATTTATTTGAGTGCGTTTGTTACTTTAGATTTATTTTCTAATTTGTTTATTTTACATCCACCATTAAGCAATTTAAAAAAACATTAAAACCTGTCCTGCAGGTTGTGAAGCTCCTTAAGATACTCCGAGAGCCTCCTACATGTGCACAGGAGGCTCTTATTATTCTTCCACCATGTCTCTCAGTGTCTTCAGTTACAGTGCTTTGGGAAACACTTCTAAAGCTCCAGAGGGTCTTGGGGAAATGGGTCCTCAGACTTATTTAGTTGTACTTAACTGAAGGATGCTGCTCTGCCCTTGTGTCTCGCATCCATCCTGCAGACCTTTAATAGAACAGTAGAAGAAAGGTCAACTTACCTTGAGGGATGTCCTCGTCGTCCTCATCATCTCTGTACAGGATGGGTCCATCAGAGTCGTAGTCTTCTTCACTGTCCCCGGGGCCTCCTCCTTCATGGATGACATCCACTCTGGGGTCACCAACCAAACCCCTCCTGCTGCGTGGCTCCATTTCAGGCTGGCGAGGGGGCCTCTGCGGGTGAAGCTTCCGCATCTCCTCCTCCATGTCAAAGTCATCGTCTTCTGGCCTGTAAACAACAAACTACAGCTGTGAGAGAGCTGAAGGAGCTCAGACATCATTGCTTGAGAATATTCTGTGAGACGTTTAGATTTCCTTTGCCCACTGTCTGGCCTGACATTCATCTAGTATTCAGCAGAGTACTGCCACACAGTCACAGGCTACTTGCAACCCTTCTGTCTGGTGAGGGTTTCAAGATTCACCAAGCGTCTTGCATTGCGATTCAGTTGTCTGCTGGGGATATTAACAAGCACAGTTCTACAGGATTCTTAGTAAGCTGAGTGTTTCTTTCTTGTTTTTATTATTGGAGCAGAACGGTCCTCCTGTCTTTTTAAATTATGGATATTTACTTGAAATTGGACAAAGTGAATTTGAAAGTTCAGATAAGGAATCCAGTATCAACATTCAACGCCAAATGACAGCTTTGAGTTTCACACTGTGCCGTACAAATTCAAAACACTTTACTGAACCTAATAAATCTAATAAATACTGAATCTAATCTAATAAATAAATGAAAAGACAGCAACAAACTGACCAGCTGCGTCTGGCAGAGGGACAATAACTCCCGCCCACTCTGATCTGAAGTATCAGTCAGTGATATGTAAAGTTTATATGACAGGCCGCTCCACGTGTGGTGTGTTTAAAATGTGTTTACATCTTTATTTTGCTTTGACTTGGCTGTTGGAGCACACTGAGTGTGAGGATCCCTGTGACCTAGCACACTGAGGTCAGAGCAGAACATTAAGCAGAATATAATAATCAGCATACATAACATGCATATTCTTTGCTTGAAAGTTTTGACTATTAGAACACCTCCACATGCTCTACTGTATATGCAGGTCGACTAAACACTACAAATAAAAAAAAAAGAACAATCATGCAAAGGTTTATAAGGTATAGAAAGAGTTTCACATATCTTTATATGTTCTACACTAACTCAATGTATTAACTGAGCATGTGGCTGTTTAATAATTAATTACTCTATAAATGTGTGCCTTGATTAATAAATGATTAGTTAAAGTTAAACATCCATACAGAAAATTAACTGAGTGACAGAATGGTTGCAATAGATTAACTAAAGAAGAATAGCTGCTCTTCTTCATCCTCAGCCTTCAAAGCAATGATGATTTTATGTAAAAATGAGATGTACGGTATGTGGGACACTTACAGCCTGAGAGGTTCGATGGTGATGGGCAGAGAGTGCCTGGAGTTTCCTCCCGCCTCGACCAGGAAGTCTGGAGGAGACTCAAACAGCAGTGAGTGAGCCCTCTGGGAGCCATCTGGGTTGGGCTGAGCTGGGCCGGGGCTGGCCAGGGCCCTCTGGATGAGGATGTGAAGGGGGATGGCCGGAGGCTGGCTGGGCGGCTCGGTGGTCGGGCTCGGGGGATCGGTTTGCACGGTGGGAACGGAGACAGAGGAGGTGGAGGAACTGGGCGGCTGCAGCGACTGAACCCTGGGAGGAGACGGAGGTATGTGGGACGGTGGTAAAGGAGACTCGATGGAGGCCTGAGGAGCTGGAGCTGCAGTCGTCTTGTCCTCATTGTTGTCTCCTCTAAGGACAGCAGGGGGCGCTGGAGCGGGGGCAGAAGCCGGCTCAGCTGTCTGAGACTCTGGGACCTGACTCGGAGGAGAAGGATCCACAGAGTGACGCTGGGTGACAGGGGTCATCCTCTTTGGTGGGGTAGGTGGAGAGCGCTTGGCGGGTGCTGGCACTATGATGACACCACTGCCAGGCTGTGAGAGCTCCGCTGTAAACAAAAAACAAACAACTGTTTCTAACATTTGTCACACAGAAGCACAAACTGCAGTCAGAACATGAAGACTGGAGCACGGTGAAGTTAGTTTCATTAACAAGAACAAGCAAAAAAAAGCAAATGTGTCCATAACAGCTTTAGTAAGGGAGCAAATATGTTGTTGTTACTGCAGAGCTGGTTTCAGTCAGTGGAGCGTGACACACAAATAAACACACAACTGAATCAGCAGTCTGTATGAGCATTCATTGGGATCAGCAAACAGATTCAATGCACTCTGGCACACAAGATGCACATCCAGCATCCATGCAGTATTTACTTGGTAACAATTAGAGTTAAGTTAGTTGAGATGAAAACTTCACTGGCTGCAAAAAAAACATGCGATTAAGTGTTGGTGTTAAAATGGAGGCGCGGCATCCCATGTGCCACTGGGGTGGTGACTCTATGAGTCTGCAGGCTTTATTAATCCGCACTGAGATCTGGCAACCTGCTGGGTACCTGAGCAGGTCTGGCCAGTGGTGTGCCGCAGGTACACAGGTAGAGAGAGGTAGAGGCCGAGCTCGCTCTGGCGTCTCCAGCTGGTCCAGTAACAAGGCTGTCTGACCTTACAGCCCCTGTTCAATGAGCAAGCTGGCAAAAATGAGTGGAGATGTCAGGGATAGTGCTGGGTTTATGTTCCAAGCTGGGAGGGAATTACAAGAGGGTGGTTTTGGATGTTTGCCTTGGCATCACACTGTCCAGAAGCAGATATACATCCTTTCTTACATGTTAAGCAACCTCTGTGGAGAGATACCTCAGATACTGAGCACAAGATAAGAAATACTCCGGTTGCTGATCCTGGTTACACAAAGTACCACTACAGTGTTGTATTTGCCATTAACATAGTTTAATTTTAACACTTTTCTGACTTTACTGCTCAGTCGTTATGGGAAGAGTTATATGTTGGGAACGATTCAGACGGGAAAACCCATATTTCCTCATTTCAGCATGTTCATCCCTTTTAGAGGTAGATGATAAATGGGCTGCCCCCATTACAATGCATGATGTGAGCTTATTGCAGATAAATTTCAGCCCACATATAACAAGAAACTGCAGTACTGAAATGCAAAAAAGGTTTGAAATAATTTAAAAACAGTGTCACTTTTACAAAATGTCACCAGCAGGGAGCACTGACAAGTTGATATGTTGTCTAATCATCTTTCAGTTACAAAACTACAGCATTCAAATCAAACTTATTTGTTTATGTAAAAGAAAAACCCTCAAAAACCCACCATCAGTTGGGGTCCAATCCCTATAATTTATTAACATGTATTCATGTATAATATAACCAACATAAGAACCTTTTGTGTGAGAAGCCAAATGTGTAATATGAACAATCCATCACATATGAAAGATGGGAAAAAAGAAAACAGTGTATTCTGCAGGGCTTGCTGAAAGAGAGATTCTGTATCAAAGCCCATCATGAATGTAATCTCAGGCATAAGGCAGGCAGCTCTGAACAGACCAACACCTGCAGTCTGTGAAATGAAACATACACATGTAGAGAGCTCGCCGCACGGTTGTGGAATGTGTCACTGCCACAGACACTGTTTCAAAGAGACGGTACGGGGATGGGCTGTAAACAAGAGCAGCTGTGGCATGCTGAGACAAAGGATATGAAATGCTGAAAGCCAATCAGTTTCTATCTAGCCTCAAGAGAAGTGCTGGCATTGCAAAACGGTGCAAGGACAAGCCGGTGCGTGCCCTCTCTTCAGAGACTGGTAGCTGCACACAGTGAAACTGCACACTAGCAACATATTGGAAAACACCTACACAGCAACCAGCCACTCCATCCCCATGAGACACTTCAATTTAGGAAAGGAGTCTGGCTAATTATAACAATGTGGATTATTTTTTCCTAAAAAGCAAGTTACAAAGTTTATGGAGAAGAAAAAAATTAAGGAGATTTACAACTTTCTCAAGAATTCTTTAAGTGTCACCAAAACAGTCAGAGATTAAACATTATAAACTTAAAGAAAGGGGCAAATTTTTGTTTTCATCTTTCATCTAAAACTATCTTGCTCCACCACCTACAGTGTCTTCCTCACTTACTCTCTTATTCACACACCAACCGCAGATTATGTCTGTTCTCAATCATGACAGCCACGCCACAACAAACAAAAAAGATCACTTTTGTTTGCCTCTTTGAAACAGGTGTTGGCACCAACTCTGCACACCCAACATACCACGTAAATCCTGACCCTTACAACTCACAATAGTTTTTCAGTTTGAATGAAATGCACAGCTGAAGTGTCTGTTGCACCACCTTGGTAAGGTTCAACTGTTTAAATGGAATTAAAAAGAAGCAGAAACATTTGCAGTACAAAGGAATGTGGAGTAAATTTAGATATAAGGTATGTTTGTCCAACAATCATTTGTCCTTCACTCTTGCTGTACTTTTATGTATTACACAAATATATTGAGCTCAGTACCTGAACAGAATTTTCTCTTATAAACAAGCAGTGTCAGTGAATGCAGAATAATCACACTCTTATAGCTCAATAAGGAGCACGACTTAAACCTTCTCAGGGAGGCATAAGTTGGAATCTTGACTATATGCTGTGACTAACTTGTGTAACTGTTCCTGAGTTACAGCTTAACTATGTTCAAACTAAGCTACAGTATGTTTGATGTCACACATTGTTGGTATGACAAGCATTAACATCAGAGATGCTGTTTGCCTGGGTCTTATTAAAAATCCTATAAAGTTTGTTTTGGAGGTTTCTGTATCTTTCTTTATACTTTTAATTAAAGAGAAAAGCAGCTGTTTATAGAGAGAAGCTTACTTTATGTGTCTAATAAAAGTGCAGAAGCAGACGACTAACTCACCAAGCAGTGCAGGGTTGCTATTGCGGTTGGAGGGTTTGGGTGGAGGGACGGGAGGCTGCTTGGCGTGTGGAGGGACAGGGGGTGGTGTGACAGTGTCAGCTGAGGATGGAGCAGCAAGGGAGGGTCGAGGTGGGTCGTCAGCTATGAGGGAGACCGTCCTCGGCGGCTTGGCCACTGCTACAGGAGCCGAGGAGGAGGAAGAGGAGGAGGAGGATGAAGAAGAGGAGGAGGGGGTTGGACTCCTGCCTGACTCAGGGGCAGTGAGAAATTTAGGGGGGAGCAGAGCCTGTTTAGCTGGGGGAGGTTCCTGCTGAGAGTCTTGTGCTGGATGAGGATCAGGGGCAAAGCGAACCCCAGTTGACTCTACAGAGGGGGCACAAACACAAACACAAACACACACATTAAAGGAAGAGGTCACAACAACAAGGGTTCACTACATAGAAAACCCACATACAAAGCAAACAAAAGGGTCATCACACACAAAAACACTGAAGCGAGAGTGTTAGAGAACCTTGTAAAATGAGACGTTTCAGAGCTTCCCCAGAGGGCAGCTCTGATCAAGGTTCTAAAGCTATTAGAGGATGAGCAGTCACATGAATCAGCTCTGGAGTTCACACACAACACACAGAGGTAGATCAAAAAGCACAGAGAGGCCCTAATGACTTTTTGTATTCACCTAAATTCACAAATCAAAGCTTGATGTTTACTCTCAGTTATCTCAGACTGAGTTCGTTAGCTTCATAAACTCTGTACAGGTCAATCATTTACCCAAAATGCCTTTAGAGCAACATCAGGAGACTTTGGCTTGTACACAGGTTGGTATTTCATCATCGCAAAACATGCACCATCTGACTGCTTGCTTAGAAAATGCTGTGCAGTGACAAAGAGACAGGGCGCCTGTATGTTAGCTAACACACCAAGCTAACATGACAAACACAGACTGGCTGATGCAATGTGCAATAAATACGCCTCATTGTTTATTTATTGTATAAATGAAGTGATTATTGTGTATACTCGGACTACAGTATGAATGAATCCACAATAATACATTCCAAAGCTGATCTGAATTAATACAAGGCCTCAGACGTCTTAGTCCTCTTAGTCTTGTGTTTTCCTGTGTGTTTCCCTGCTGAGCTGCACTGGAGGGTCAGTAACAAAGGGGCTATTTTGTAGTAAACCAGTAACAATGGAAGACAGCAACAATAATGAGGAAGACGAAAAGGTTTGCACTGGAAATTGCTTCGCTGCAGATTGCAAAGTCTTGCGTCTTGCTCTAACTCATTTTCCTTATCTACAATCTCTACCAGCATCAGAAACATGAAAGAAAACACAATCATCCATCTTGATTGGGTCGTATCTGCATAACCAACACTTAGTAACCTTTCTACAGAGATACACATCAGCTCTGGTTCCAAAGTAAAGTTTCAGAGCCTGAAGGCTAGTGCCTTAAAACTGTTTATGGGTTAAAGAT
>JBAJHX010000040.1:2785250-2815965 GCA_037176925.1 Amniataba percoides | reverse complement strand
TATATATACATATACATATATATATACTTTCAGACTTGACTAGAACTCACAGAAGAACATATTCTTTGGGGAGCTACACATTTTTTTTTCTTTTCCAGCAGAGACAGTTCTCTGTGTGATATAGGGCTGGAACAAAACACTCCAGTTTTCATAGTCAACAAAATAGTGTGCCAAGGTAATGCAAATGACTTCTTTTACTGCCTTTGAAATCCCTCTGAGTGAGATTCTGGGAAACAGAAGCACCATTTTCTTACTAGCAGTTTGTAATTTTCACTGCACCACTGGATATCACAAGCTTGCAGGTTGAAAAGTAGAAAAACACAGGCTGGGTTAGCCTGCATGCTCTTACACAGGAGGGAGATCTTACCTGAGCGTTCTCTGAACTCTGCAGATGGCATGTATCTGGGCAGTGTGCTCCTGTCAGCCTCCGAGGCCGGCCGAGCCTTCTTGTTTTCCTCTGAGGAGCTCTTCAGTAGAGGATAACGCAGGTCCATCTCAGAAACAGGCCTGACGATAGGCCGCGAGTCCTCCATGGGCCGCAGCAGCTCAGGCTTTTCTCTCCTGTCCTTCTCCTCCCTCTTTTCCCGCTCATCTCGTCGCTCTCTTTCATTTCTCTTGGCTCTGTCTTCCCATCTGTCCCTGTCCTCTCTCCTCTCTCTGTCTTCCCGCCTATCTCGGTCGTCTCTCCTCTCCCCATCGTCTTTCTCTCCTCGCGTATCTTTCCTCTCTCTCTCTTCTCGTTCTCTGTCATCTTTTCTGTCATCCCTGTTGTCTCTCCTTTCCCGCTCCGGGCGTCGATCCCTATCTTCTCTCCTGTCTCTATCGTCCCTCCTTTCCTTCTCATCTCGATCCCTGCGATCACGATCATCCCGATCCCTCCTTTCTCTCTCGTCCCGATCCCTCCTTTCTCTCTCGTCCCGATCCCTCCTTTCTCTTTCGTCTCGATCCCTCCTTTCTCTCTCGTCCCGATCCCTCCTTTCTCTTTCGTCCCGATCCCTCCTTTCCCTATTGTCCCTCTCTGTTCTTTCATCTTTCCTCTCTCTGTCATCTCTCCATTCTCGTCGTTCTCTGGAGTCTCTGTCTTCCCTCCGGTCAGCTCCCCCATCCCTTTCCCTCTCCTCTCGTCGGTCCCTTCTTTCCATATCGTCCCTGTTCTTCCTTCCTCTGTCCTCCCTGTCATCTTTGCCATCTCTCCTCTCTTCTCTGCGGTATCTATCATCTGGCGGGGGTCCTCTGGGTAAAGATCCGCCTCTCTTATCAACGTCTGACGGCAGGCGGCTTCGTCTGTCTACGTCCACAGAGAGCCGTGCATGAGAGTCCACGTCCAGGGGTGCTCTGTTACTTCGGGAGGCGTCGGACGGCGCTCTGCTTCGACGTTCATCTGCTTGTGGCGGCTTGAGGGCATTCCCCTTGATGTCAGATTCACCCCGGGACACTCGCACCCCTGCTTCAGACACTCGGTCCACATCCATAGGCACAGGGTGCCCATTTTTCACTGGATGAGCTTTGGAGTGGTTCACATCATTGCTCTCTGTACCGCGAAGACACAAAACAGTGAAATGCAGTGAGTTTCATAAAAGATGGAGCCAGTTCATCCACAACAATCCTGTAACAAAACCAACTGAAGCTCAACCTACCAGTCTCCGGAATATCCTTCAGAACCCCTCTTGCAATCAGTTCTTGGCGACTTTTTCTAACAGAAATCTTTCTTTCCAAGGCTGAAAACATAGAAAGAAAAACATTTAACTAAATCAAGCAAGTAACGGGTTAAAATGATAACTTCTCTTTCCAATCATACCTATTGACGTCTCAGCAAACTTTTCACTTGGCTTCTTCTTTCTCCATTTCCAGGGCTTGAAGATCTTTCCCATTTTGGAGAATTTGCCCTTGCGTTTGGATGGAGGAGTTCCCCCTCCAGAGTTTCCTTCTTCACCCCGCGTCGAGCTGTGTTGCAGGTCAACTTCATCATCTGCATGAAAATGACACAGCAACAAACAACAGAAGTTTGACTTGTGCTGCATGTCAGTAAGACATTTAAAAAGCAGTGACTGAGCAACTGTGGACACAGAAAGAACAACCCATGTTGTTGTTGTAGCTAATGAGGATCCAAATGAAGAAACAAACTTTTGATAGTACACTGCTCACACACTGGCACTTTTGCACAACAGAACAGTCCATTGTGCTCATGTGAATGTAGCTGATAAGTAGCTGCTGTGTCGTATTAACAAACCTGCATATTCTTCAGGTTTATCACAGAGATCTTGGCAAGCGTTGAATACAAACTGGAAATGGTGGAATACCAATTTACTATATGCCCCCCTTCAGATTACATGTGTGAGTGGCCTGTGACTGTATGACAGTTCAGGAAGGTTCTGTTTTAGTGACAAAGTCATCAACACTATCATCTAAGATATAAACAATATCGTCCCTCTTTTCTGGCTGGAACAGACAGACACCAGGTCAGATTCCTGATCAGGTATGCATGTCCATACATAGGGCAGGCCCCCAGCCCTGAGCTGCTGTTTAAATTATCCGTCACAATAAAAAGGACCAATCCTCAAAACAAGGCTGGTCCAAATTCCACTCTTGCTGCCCACTTAAGCTGTCTCAGCTGCCACATATGAGCCAGACAGTGAAATATGGGAACAGCTTCTTCTGGTATTATTTACACAGTGGTGTGAATTAGCATGTTCTTTGCCACACTAGTGCTGGGTATAGTATCATGTCACATCATCTGCATTTGTCTGGTTCACTATCGATATCAAAGATTTAGATGTTCTTATTTTAAACCCGAGTAAATTGACTAAGATTGTAAGGACACCTAAACAAATAAGCACACAACTGTGATAGAAACCATGACTCACAACTCCGGAGTTGGTTTCATCCTGCTGAAAATCCAATGACAGCAATAAGTGGGTGTGAAACCACTATTATAATTCTTAGGTGATGAGTCGTATGGCAGTAGTTACACAACACGCTGCAAGAGAGCAAGCACAAAGCCTGAAGTCTAAGAACGGGAGGTAGGGAGAGAACGTTACCATGTTTTCACAAGTTAATGAGCTGGGCACTGTACACATGTGTGAAAGTGACGTGCACAACCGGGAGACTCCGAAATGATTAAAAGGAAATATGTGAAACAAAGGTACTGTCAGCAATTGTGTCATGTGGACTTGAATCTAACTGCATGATTGAATTCTGATATTGGCAGTCATTGACTTCCATATGCACACACTCACAAGTCGAATAACACAACTTTAAGTAGTTTTGTTGACATTTCACAGTGTTACTGACTGCACTAGTGATGCTGCTGTAGTGGAAAGGTAAGATGTTATGTACGAACAAGACTGTGGGTGATTGAGTGTAAATTATGGTAAATAGGTTGTTTAAAATCCAAACCAAAAACAGCAACCTGCGTTGGCAGAGAAAACTGATAAGAAATCAGGTGAAAAGATGGGCTCTCCGATTTCTCTCCAGCAATGCCATGACTGACTGATTTCAGTTGAACACTATCTGACAGAGGTAACCTGTCTTACCAAACACTGACTGATAACTAACTGTAACTAAGGGATGGTCACCTTATATAGTTGTCATAAATATCCTAAGTTTGTCAAGGTCAGAGATAAATGTAGCCACAAAAAGAAGAATCAGGATATCAGAAAAATAATGTTTATATATTATACTGAATGGAGGTGTTAATGATTAATGCATAATCTATTCATCCTCTACCAGAATTTGATCAATCAGTAATATGAGAACAGACAGTGCGGATCTCCATCATGCATTGGTTCAGTGCATGTGGGTTTTTTTTCAATGATTAATTTTCCTTCCTCTAATCTCTAACAAAAGTGATGCTAAATTTGGAATCAGTAATTACAGCTCACACTAACCCTAACCCTAACTCATGGTCATGTTCTTCAATTAAAAAACCAAGACACTGGGTCAGCCATGTAGTTTGGGTTATGCTCTGTTTGTGCCCTTCATGATGGGGCCCATCTCAGTTACGTCCTTAGAATAAACACTGATGCCTGCGATAAGAAAATATTGGCCTACATATGGATGTGGCAGATTTATCAAGCTCTAAGTGGCATAACGAATTTAAAGCTAATATTCTGACACTTCCACATCCAATAGACACCTTCATCTGTCACAGGGTGCAACTGCTAAAAGTGATTTCAAACATCTGTATTTGGTCGGTGTAAACGTCTAGTTTGACTCTGCCACTGTGGCAGTGTTGGCATTGCTAGAGGACTGCTGGATTACTTACAACTTGTGGTACAAACATGACTTGAAAAATGTCCAAACTATTGCAGTGCTACACTGTGTCATGTATCACGTGGCAAGTCAGAAACATGTGTGCCAACCTTGACCTCCTTTGCAAATAGGCTCTTTGCCTTCATATTTAATTTACATCTACACAAAGCAGATAAAAGTGATAACTTTCACAAAGTTAGGTCTGATTAGATTGTTGATACATAAACATCTGTTTTACATACATGTATGTTAAAAGTTGTGTCTGTTTGGTCTGATATGTTAAATGATTTGTAAGTTTTATTGGCTGATAAACATACTGTTTAGTCACAGATAATTTGCCAGAACACACATGCCTATGGGCTACTTAATTGGCATTCAAACAACCCAACACTAACTTTGAGTTATTAATGAACTAGTCCTTCTCTATAAAACATTAAAAGTATTTTGTCTAGCCACTGTATAAAGTAAAGCAGACAGTTAAGGTTTGAAAACCCTTGCTAAAATGCAGGCATACAGAGGTCAGTGCTGTGCTGTGACCCTCAGAGCTATTCCTGACACATAGCCCAAACAGCACAGAGTGTTAAACTGGGAGTGGTGGCAGTAAACTGGGAGAACAGTGATGTGGCTTGGCTGCCACTCAAGTGAAGTGTGATGTGGTGACTTTGTGTCACAGTGGAGCATGACAATCTGAAAGGGCTTATTTCACAAAACAAGGGAATTAAAATGCACTGACCCTTGACAGATGAGGTGAAAGACAAAGAAAAAATAATCTTACAGTTTGCAGACTTAACACTAACACGCAGGCTCAAGCAGGCATTTATTAACTTACTAGAGCAAAGCTTGTTTCAACAAAACCAAGACAGCAGTAACAACACAGACTTCTGTAAATGTTAGGCCATTCAGACTCAAGGGATTAATAAAAGTAGGAAACGTGCACTAGCCCCCTGGCACTAGTGTAATATCCTGCAATCCTTTGGTCGAGCTGTCCATATGACTCATGCCAATCAGCTGCTAAACAGAATAGCACACCAGAAGCAAAAATACACTTTGCTTGTAGAGCAAATATGTGACAAGAAGAGGATGTTCTCATGTTACTTGTTTAATCCAGGCAACAGAAACCTTCAGTAAAACATAAAGCACATAAAACAGGCCATGTGTCCTTTCAGTTGGGAACTACAGCTCAGCGTCAGCAAAGTAAAGGCAGAAAAGAGGCGACAGACGGGGGGTGGCCTATGTTCCACAGATGCTGGATTCCAATCGCTGCAAGCTGTATTATTAAGAGGTATCCTAAGTGTGTAAACAGAACCTGAGAGAGGATCCTCCTTTAGACAGCAAAAACTGGTTCTGAAAGTTTGAACTGTTATTAGCTTAACCAGAGAGTCAGGGGCTTCAGGGTTCACTGTTAGCCTATGGACAACAATATGACTGAGAAGCCACGTCATATTAAAGTAAAGGGGAAAAAAAACACAGGAGGAGAGCTGGTGTCAGCTGGTGCCTTGTACCCCCAAATCTTGTTTTTCAGCTCTCCTCGGGGAGATGGAGCGTGCAGACAGAGAGAAGTTTGTGTGGCTTGTACATTTCACAATCACCACATTCCATCTGCACACATTCTTCTACACCTGTCTGTGCCTGCCGCCTTCCAGTTTCTCTATGATTTCAAAACACCTGCTCATACACACTGTATCGTCTTATTGGCTTTCCACTCTACACACATGCAAAACACAGCAGTGCTGTTGTTTCCCTTCCATCTAAGCGAGTCAAAATGTTCACTGTAACCACTGAGAGCTGAATGTCAGACTCACCCGTGTTGTGTTGGGCTGGTTGCTGGGCCACTGTCTCACTGCTAGCACTTTGTCCCATGCTACAGCTCCTATCCCCACTGGCCTGCCAGGCCCTGCCTCTTCAGAGGCCCGCAGCAGAAGAGGAAAACCTAAAGCCACCTTGCTCTTCTCCAACCAGACATAGACTCCTGTAACTCAAGACTGTCTTGACTGCTCACTTGTGTCGTTTAGTCTCTCTCGTCTCTACAGTAGTGCCCTCCCCTCCCTTGAGCCTGTGTGATTTGGGCTCTCCCTCCCTTCCTCCCCTGCTCCCTCCTTCTCTCACTTTAAAACACAAACACACTCACTCGCTAAGTTCTTAGGTCCCTCCCTTCTTGGAGCTCTGACTTCATAAATAAGGTACGCCAATAAGGTAATCCTGCAGCCTTAGATGCCTTTCATTCCTGAGAGCAGATTTTTCAGGGGCAAAGTTCACAGTGGGTGAGCTTTGAGGGTTTGGCCTGCCCAGGCATCAAGACTTCAGGGATTTGCAATGCAGTGGGCCCCCTGCAAGGACCATTTCACACACTGACAAAACACTACTCCCTGAAGGGCGAGGGGGCGGGCTCTGCCGGGTTAGGTAAGTCGAGAAGTGGAAGGTGAGCCGGGCCAAGGTGGAGCTCAAAGCCAGAGAGGAGGAAGTGACACAGTCAGGGTGTCCAATGACTCTCCAAGGACTGTCCTTTTAAACTATGAAATGCAAGCGTAAACTGATAACACTTTTATTAGACTTGACAACTCTGTTTCACTGCTGCACCTGATACACTCCTCAAGTTTGAGCATGAATATATTTTTACAGGTTTTAGAAATAAAAAAATGTAACTGGTCTTTCAAATTGGACAAATTCAGAAACATAGCAGTGAGGACATGCTCTTTACTTTTACATACTGTAGCTCTTTAAGTCTTCTTCTAACACTGGAAAAGCACAAGCTGATACGTCAAACACATACCATCTGATCAGACCCAAGGCCAGAGGCCTTAATCTCATATACATCCCTGAGCAGAAAAAAAATGGGGCAGCCAGGCAGTCTGCAACTCAACAATCCTATCAGAGCACTGCGATTAGGTTATGTGTAATCAGAGAGTGGGAGTTAGAGATGTTGCATGTTAGAGATAAAATTGGAAAGTAGGAAAGAGAGAGATGTTAGAAAAAGAAATCGATGTTAAATACTGTCTCTACTGCCAACACAAAATTTGCTTAACTGAAAGTTATCCAAGCCTACTCAAAGGAGAGAACAGGGAGGGGGGGACACTAACAAGAGTAACAGACTAAAACTTTAACTTTACTTTAAAAATGGTCTAAACAAAAGGGAGTTCTGGTAAGGGTAAGAGAGTGAACTATCACTGTCACCTCATTCAATACTTCATAAGAAGCTGACTTCATGATACATCCTGCATCACTGTTGCTCCCTCTGCAGTCCAATGACAGCTACAGCAAAGGAGAACAGCTCTGATAAAGGAATGCGAGGAATGAACGTCCACAAGTCAGCTTTTCAGGACAAGGACTGCAATTAGCACAACAATCCTGGAAATGACTGGTAAACATGGAGAGATTACAGCCTGTGATATCTTCAAACATACTGCTCATGACAGCACTGGTATCCTTCTCACTCTTTTTAAAGAGCGGCAGCAGGTGGAGACAAACACATTTTCTTTCATACTTTGAAACAAACCTCTGTGTGAGAACATGAAGCCAAGCTGAACAAAAACATCAACCTGATGACTCAGAAAAATACTATCACACCAAGTTTTCACAACAACCCCTCAACATTCAAGTAATACGAGCCGACATGCTGGATGACTTGCCCTTTGGGATCAAAATACAAGGACATGTGAAGCTCTCCAGTTGCTCAGCAGCCGGCAGCCATGCCTTCAAGTAAGAAAAACATCAGATTTAGAATCGAACTGAGGAGGAAGTGCAGTTTATTTTTACTGCTTGGCCACAAAGACAGGCAGGGATGAGTAGATCAAGCTTCCTTAATCTGTTCCTGCCATGGCCCAGTTGCCTATAAAGTGATCATGGAGCCATGCCATGTTCTGTCTTTGGCATTTCAACTGGACCAAAGGGATAACTAATCACTGTCTCAATCACAATGTAGCTATTCATTACATAAAAAGTAATTTGCCAGTGAATAAAGAACAGCAAAATTTAAAGGGACTAAAATATTTAATATCCAACAACAGACAGAAAACAGTTTCACTCACGAATATATTGAGACTGAACAGCCATCCCAGGTATTTTCCCACAGATGTCGCAAACACACTACAACAGTTCAGTCAGGCAGCAAAGATCCTCTGTGTGGTATGTCGAGCTCTTCAATGATTGAGGCCAGCAGTGAAATGGACACAAGGCCACGAGTGGCAGTGAGAGAAACTGGCAGTGCTGCTAACATACAGGTGTGTCCTCTGGGCGAGAGCCAATCAGATAGCTGCAGTGTCAACAGCACAATGCGTCACGGGGGCCAGCCCCTCGATGGACAGCTTCATGACCCAACTCTCTGTTGACTCACCGTTTTCTGTCATCATGATACTGCAGTTAAGATAACAGCAGTCTCACTACAGCCTTAAATTATATCCGGATGAATTTCCTGCATGTGCTGACATATTTATCGAGCATATAGGAATAATTATCAACACTACAAATCAGAGGTCAGAATTAGTATAGATAAAAATAACAGAGCAGTTTTTCTTACCAGGATTTTCCATCACAGTGTCCAAATCTCAACAGTCAGCAGTTCCTGAAACAAATGAGAAAACGACATAATAACAAATCAAACAATAACACAATACAACAGACTATTTTAAAATATGGGTGGGTGTCTAATTCTTGAGTTCTTTGACAAAATATCAACAAATGTCTTACTTTACATTTAGTTAGTTAACACTTAACATATATATATTTTTAAAAAGTCTAAACTAAAGCATACACTAAAGTTTGAGGGGCTGGAAGATTACGGCATCTCAGAGCAACTGAAGTTTAACTTTACAGGAACTTAGACAAGTTATTCTAATCACTGGAGACTCCAGATGTCCATCATTACTCATTAAATCAATGAAAGACTCTCAGGGCACTTCAATAGACTGGATGTTCCTGCAGCTAATGGGGGCAGATTGAAGGTGAACAAAAGATCTCTTGTGTTAGCCGAGACAAAACAGTCCATTAATTAGCTCACTCACCAACTGGAAATCCATTCTGAATACTGCTCCACTAAAAGGCAAATTAACTACTCTAAGTCAGAATTTCTTAAACTGAGACATGAAGACATCTGTCCCCATTAAGAGATGAAGCCAATTACAGTTGCATTTGATAACACACATCTTATCAGTATGAATCACAGAGTTGGGGACAATGGAAATACGCAATATCGCACACAAGTTGAGGAAGCAATGTGAAGCAATGACATGCAGATTGAACACTCAACGATACAGGCTTCTCTCTTGTGTTGATGAAGACTTTTAATAACTTGTTCATGCCTGGTTTAAAAAAACCACACACAAGACTGGTTGGTGAATATGAGTATGAATCATTGTTGTATAACTGTCTGATAAGTGACGTGTAAACGATCAGAGACAGTCATATAGTTATTACATGAATATAAAGTAATGAAATTGACAACTTTGATGATCACTAGTTTACCACATTGGGGGTATTATGTGACTAGGTATTATTGATCCACTTGGGCAACTCAACCACAGGCGACAATAAAAGGTCACCTGAGGAACAAAGTTACACTTGGCTTTTTTTGCCAGCTGTCAGCTTTGAGAACACAACTTTTTTCACTGAGATTAAATTATTTTCTTTTTTCCATGACAATGTCAATGGGGCAAAGTTCTAAGAATATGCATTTAAAATGTTTCACCCTCTCAACAGCTACAGCTACCAAACACCTCATTACAAGCAGTCAATGCTCAAGGTTGACTGTTAAACAGATGTAGCACAACTGGGAATTGAAGCTCTATAAATTTAGACATGATAATGATCAAACACTCTCAAAAACTAAAATCAGACCTTTCTTATTGAAGTCCAGACATCAGAATGAGTCAGGTGTTTCTGATGAATACAAATTAAATTAAGAACTCCACATAAATAATGCAAATGATGTAAACATGTCATACAATTACAGCACCAAGCAGCTAACGTACAGATGAATCCCTTTAACAACTTCATCTGCAAATACAGAGCATCCACATTCAGCAACTTTTAAGACAAAAAGTAAACACAAAGGAATACACTCCTGAAAAATGACACTCTATGTTAAGTTGCACCAAATCAACTCAAAAGAATTCAATAGAATTCAACACAATAAATTAAACAAAACAAACTCAGTATTTTATTATGTGTGTGTGTGTTTAACATAACATGTTAATCTTGGTTCAGTTAGCATAATCTACATAATATTAAATAAGAAAAATAATAAGAATAAATCCAGTCACATATTTCCTGTAATAGTCTTAACTAGCTGGTTATTAACCTTCCAGATCAATAATTAATTGGCACCAATTGAAGAGTGACTTGTCTCTGATGAAATATCAATAAATGGAGGGAAACAATTAAATGACTTTCTAGGAACAACACAGACACTGTTTAGTTACAAATTCAGGGTGTCCTGTAGCTCCCAGTCAGGCAGCTGGTCAGAGTCTAGATCAGGATCACAAGCACAGATAAGCAGCTGACATTGACAATTGTGGTTAATCATGACGTTAAAAGGGGAGGGTCCAAACCACAGTATCAGGCTGCACTTTGGAATGTCAAAAGTCCCTCGACAACAAACTGGTCAAACCCAGCCTGTGTGAACAAGGCTGCATAATGACTACACTGCAGTGTGAAAGGCAGAGTGTAGCCTGGCAGGCAACTATTTGACCTTCTTATCAGGTGGACTAGGCCAAGCTCTCATGGTGTTTGGATAAAGGCACGGTTTCTCTGTAAATGCATCTTTCAAATGTGGTTGTGATGAAAGAAAAGTACAAAGAGCAAGATTCATCCAGAAAATGTTGTGCTGGTAGACCAAACCTACTTTCACTGGAGATCATTGATTGTTGATAAAATCCTCCACAGAAACACAGTTCTTGCAGTGCGGTTGAAACTTCTACTTCCAGCAGGACAACTCAGCAGTTACACAGTGATGACAGAGCTCCTGTAAAATATATAAACAAACGAGTCAACTTCCTTCTTGGTGCTGAGATTTATTAAAAAAAAACAAAAAACAGGAAAGCATTAGCCTGGGAACATGCAAAGTAGGCTTAGTTTGTTACATTTTTTTAAGGTTTTAGTAGATGAGTCAGTCATTGCCACTGACAAAAATACCATCAGCTTCTCACCTCACGTCCAAACAAAAGAAGCAGCTCTGCCTTGAACTTTGAAATCAGCGAGTTTTAGCTTTCTAACAGCTTCCAGCCCTCTGCCTGGTCAGCTTTGGTTCAGTCCAACTGGTTTGACAAGTCCTAGCCTATAACGTAAACACAGCACATGCTCAACAGCTGCAATCAGAACTACATGTCTGTACTGTACACTGCCTCAAACCGCATATGCTGCACCCTGACTTTGCCCATAAAATGTCCACATGAATAATCAACTACAGTGCAGATGATTCAGACCAGTGCCTGTAAGACATACTCACTTCAGTGCCACCACTGAAAAAGTCTCAACAGATGTATGTGTTCATTAATGTAACATTTCAGTTAAAATGCAATTATATCTGTTCAGTGACTGTTCAGGAAACTGAACTCTTGAGGGGGGGCATAATTTACATTGCATTTTCATTTTATATTAACAGACTACACTATGCGAAATTTAACCCAGGAAATAAAAAAATAAATGCAAGCTCTCAGCAGCCAATTATCATTCATTTACTTCTTTCACATGGGAATCATAGATTTTAGTGCAATAAGTAGAACAAATACACACATGTATAGTCAATAATAATTAAAGAGTATGTGTACAAGAAAAATAACAAGGTACAGTAAATGCATGACATCTGCAATTACAATTATTTCTATTATTCTGCTGTCATACATGTGGCAGAATTGACTCTAATACACATAATTTCTACTTTCTTACCATGAAAAAATAGCCTTAATCCTTTTATCATTCACAGTTTCCAACCTGTCCATAAAGACAGAGAAGTTGATACGCACTTCTACTTACAAATAATTCACTAGATAAAGTTCAGCACCACTGCAACCCAATTCTGTTCTCAAATATCCTCCTGCTGGACTAGGCCCGGGTGAGCTCCAGCTCTAAAGCGCAACAACTAGCAGGTGTAGGCAGCAGAGCAAGCACACAGGTGAGTTAATGTGCACTGCTGTGCGAGCCAGTAAACTACAGCAGCTGGGCCAGTAGACTCAGTCCCTGCATTGTAATGCTGAAGCCCTCAGGACACCACGTGAACATGTACAAACACACGCAGGTTCACACCCAGTCCTGTCTGTGGAGAATCCAAAGGTTGAGGCGGAGAAAGTCTTTGAGTCTCTGAGTTACCTATGTTCGGTATCAAGTCACTGCTTCCATGTTGTCTTTGTGAGTGTCAGCATCAACATACACTGTGTGCACGCAGCACATTTTACAGCAGGCATATTGACAGCCAGATTTTCAGGTTTGGTAACAGGATCTAACAGAGGTATTTCAGTACATTCACACGAGTGCAAGGGTACGGCTTTTGTATTTTTTTAAAATGGAGGCGAGCCCTCAAACCTTCATCTTACACAATTCAGTTGCAGTACCTGGATTAGTGTACTGTATTAACTATCTGACTGACTTTTAGTAGAAATTATGTCTGCAAAGATTCAATATGTCAGAACAATTAACAGTCTACTGATGAAGAGGTGGATGTTTTGTATGTTTGCATCAACACTGCACTGTTAAAAATGAGCAGTTACTGATTGATAATAATGAACACATTTAGTACATCTGTGAGAACAAAGAAAATGAAAATCTGAGCCCATGCTGCATTATTTGTATTGTATGCTGCAGATTTCCTCTGACAAAAAAAGTACTCTTATCACTTCATTTTCTAATTGCATTTTTATTCATCTTCACCATCTTTCTTTTAAACAGTCACCACAATAAACACTGATCTTGCAAAATTTTGAAAACCAAATAATTAGTAACTAAGCCATTGGTAACCAGGGTGTAATTCTCTATCATGAATCAAAGCACACTCTGGTGGTTTGCATACTGCTCTGTGGCTTTTCAGTGTCAACTGTTCTCATGCTAATTGGATAACCTTTCTGTAAGGCTTTGTGCTGCTCATCAAAATAAAAAAAAACACAAGCGCACCTCACCTATGACTGCAACAGCTCACCACAGCCTCTAAATTCAGCGTTTATTCACAGGAATAAAAGTCTAAGACACTTTCTTTTTCTTTAGTAGAAACAGACTTCGCTAGTGTGGGTTTTTACACTGTTCTAATTGAAAGCATTGACTTATCTAAGCAGCAATAATTCCAACAGATTGCTGAATAGCAGGCTTCCAATTAGCTCATTAAGAACTCCCAGTTCGTGGGATAGAGGCATCGAGCTTTGCAGAGCGGCGATGAGTACAATCAGCTTTTGGGCCAAGTTCATTCTGCAGACTTGGCAGTCACTAAATGAAGAACCAAGCCGGAATTTGTTTGGAGGCGAGCCGCATGGATCTCAATGAGCCACTGTCGACAAGGAGCTGATAATGGCACACACATCTGATTATGCAAGTGCCACACAGACCCACAATACTCCATGCTCAAGCAACGTCATCTGAACATGTCCGTTTTCTATTTACTTCTTATCTTCGACCAACACAATTGCTTTTAATAACGAATTTAACCACTTTTACTGCTTGTCTCCTAATTCAAAAATCGAGCCAAAACTGGCGCAGGTGGCTCACGGGTACGCACACACGTCTGAGAGCCTTGATGTCTCGGTGCAGCAGACCCCAGTTCAACTCCCGGCTGGGGTCCCTTTGCTGCGTGTCTTCCCCCTCCTTCTCCGATCTTTCCTGTCTATCTCCTATTGTCCTACTGCAAAAAATAATAAGATGGTGTAACCCACCAAAAAAATAATAATGAAAAATAAAAGAGCTAAAAGCACTGATCATGATGTTCTTTTAGTTCACCAAGTTTTGATATATTTGTTTGTATCTAGATGCTCATCAGATGCGCGTTGGATGTCTTGAAGTGCATTGGAACAAGAGAAAACAGCACAAAACATGAGATTTCCATCTGACAATGTGAAGAAATTCCTCCTGAATATCCAACACTTTCTATATTTCTAATTTTTAAAATAATAAATTAGATATACACTTGATGAAGAGGCAAACTGGACCACACACCGGAGTTTAAAGTGACCTCCAGCCGACAGCCGGATATCTGCCAAAGAAGGTGTTACTGTGAACAAGATTACAAGTTGGGAGCCATGATAGGCGTCCTTTTCCCACCATCTGAATCTCTGAATTAATCAATGCCTGCGACATGCTCCGTCACCATCAATCTATCAACCACATACTAAAACACCTCCCACCTTCGTGCATTTAAAATGAGATGAAATTTACCAGTACCTCCGCCGCTCCATTAACAGGGTGTAATCCCTCTCTGAGGCAACAATCCACCACTACATGTACACAAAGCACAATAACACTGACTGACCTGATTACAATGCTGCCTATCTGGAACAAATACAATACGCTGCAGCTCCTTTTGTCTTCCCTCTTTTCTGAGAGTCTGTGCTGTACTGTTGGGCGGATTTCTGCTCTCAGTCAGAACTAAACGCTCCTGTCGGAGCTGCCTGTCGAAACAAGTAGACGGGCCTGTGAAAGGAATGCAGTTTTCTAAGTGAGCCAAATAGTTTACACCTGAAGCCTCCCTCCAGCCATCATCAGAGCTAATGTCAGGCTGCAGCTGCCTCTGTGAAAGCTCCCCGGGCTCTGTGAAGAAATACAACTACAACACAATGAAATAAATCAAGTTTCACACAGTGGTAGAGTGCTATGATAACGTCTAAGAGTCAGCAATACAGCCATAATGAGGCATTAGAAAAGTTAAATATTTAGCATCGCCAAAGCTAACGTCACCCAGGTACAGGTGTCATTAAGACAACTTAGACATCATTTTTCTGTAACAAATAAACTAGTTTACAACTACTTTTTGGTTTTTTGGTTCCTCCGGTGTATTTCCCCTTTCCAAAACTAGGTTTGTGAGATAAAGATAGAAAGGTATTACAAAGAGAGCTGCCATAACTGCTAATCCTTGACTAGCCAGAGTAAGTTACCATCAACAGGTGGCTACTGTAGCATTAGCTTAGTTAGCTCATGTGAAGGAGCTCACTCTTGTCAACCCCAGCGCGGAAAAGACGTGTGTGTGTGTGTTTTAGCGGACAAAGAGCACTCACCTCTTCTATTAACCGTGTGTGGAAGTGTGTCCAAAAGTCAGGAGACGTGTCTGTGCCGGGTCTCGGCTGCTCCTGATCACTTTTGACACTTGTCGCCGCTGTCCATCACACAGAGGCAGAGAGAAAGGCGGAACTAGCTTCACTGAACCACCTTAAACACAGAGTAAAGACACTAAACTAACTTTCTGGAGCGGAACGAGGAATGTGAGGCGGACAAGCATCGCCTGAAGTGAACTCTAAACGCCGAGGGGGCCGTCAAATTTCGCATTTAAAACTTCTTTGTTGAGACTTTGCTGTCAAAAGGTGTAGCACGTTAACTCGGTAGGAAGATTAAATACTGTTGCGCATGCGCACCTCTGAGCAGGGAGTCTGCTCCCCCACCTGGAGAAACCACAGAGTGTAAATAAACTTCACATCCACAGCACTCATCATCTTTACTGTATATAAAGAAACTTTAAATCCATAACACTCATCATCTTTATACTGTATTTAAAGACAATTTACATCATAAAATACATCATCTTTACATGCAGTCTCTGGGGACACTGAATGACAAAAAAAGGGGGGGGGATCATGGATGGACTTTGCTCACTGTAACTATAACCTTTCATATCATACTTGCCTTTAGGGAAGTAACAGACAGTACTTTTACTCAAGCACTGTATATAAGTATAATTTTAAAGTACTCCACTTAGGTATTTCTCTTTTCTGCTGCATTATGCCTCTACTCACCTAGCTACATTTTAGAGCCAAATGCAGCTCATAGTATACAATAGTATAGTAGTATATAGTATACTTTCTATAATATGATACATTTTACTCCAGTACATGTATTTTATAGCTGTAGTTACCAGTTACTTTGCAGGTTCAGTTACAAAATATTATCAACAAATAAGCTATGATGCAATAATATTATAGACTAAAATAAAAGTTATTTATTCTTAGAGGGAAAATTCAAGTATATAAAATATCTGAAAATGTTTGCCTTTAGTTATTGCTACATTAAAATGATTAACACATAAGTGTAACAAGCATTAGAAATTAGTAATATCATACTTATTAATAGTAGTGTGTGAATTCACTGCAATATCATTCTGCAATATGCACATTTTAGTTTTTCATATACATATATATATATATATATATATATATATATACATATTCTGATTCTAATACTTTAGCATTTTTATCTGAGCAAAATTTAATGCAGTAACAAAATATTTATAAGTTGATTAGTCTCATTCAGTCAAATAATGATTAAAAGAATCGTGATGATAATAATAAATCAAAATAGACCGTTCTTTTTTCTAATTCTTATTTTTTAAGCTGATATTTCTGCACAGTCCTAATGAGTGTGCCATTCTGGATTTCATCGATATAATGCTCATGTTGTCACAAATAAACCCCTTTCATCTTTGCAAATGAAGTTAGTTAGTTAGTTAGTTAGTTAGTTAGTTAGTTAGTTAGTTAGTTAGTTTGTTTGTTTGTTTGTTTGTTTGTATAGCCAAGGGTCACACATCACATGTTACTTCAGTAAACTTCACAGTCTGCACAGCATATGACACCCTCTGTCCTCAGAGGCTCAACTCAACATAGATGGTCACTTATTTGCATATATTTGTTCTCTTTCTGAAGTTCAGACACAGGATAACCAGAGACAGATCGAGGTGAGGTTTGAAATATTCTTGTGATTTCTGTGTGTTAGAAATATTTTCTATATTTTCACTGTGCATTCACAAAATATTGTTGAGTGATGTCTAACATTGTAAAAGAAGAAGATCTGGTGGCGCAATATATCTAGGCAGAGCTATTTCTCTTTTACCAACATGACATGGGGAAAGCTCTTCATATAGCTCTGCTATGGGCTAATTGAAATGGGTCAAATTCAACTCTGCTGTCTTTTACCCACAAGTTAAAAACACACTGTTACTTCTATTTTCTGCAGAAAGAACAGCAATCAAAGGTTTGAATACTGTGATCTCTTCTGGTCATTTGTTGAACTACATGGCAAGAGTGCATGTTTTCCTAAATGTACTCCATCGGCCAGTGATTAAGATTGGTCTGCCACCTGCTGGGCTGGTAAAGACTCACTCACTGTCTGGATATAGTCCCATGACTATAAACAGAGCTATGGATTTTTTTTTTACTTTTTACAAGATGTAACTGTGCTCTTGGGGTCAAATTTATTATTCACACTCAAGGACATTTAAAAAAAAGAAAAAGTTTTTCTCTGATGCAGGCACTCCTCTAATGTTTGCAATAATCTAAGAACAAGGCATCGATGCCAGAGCTGATACTGAAGCAGCTCGATTCATGTAACTGATTAAATTTATGTGCCCTTTGTTTGCCTGCTATTAGGAAGTAAACATGGCACACAGCGCTGCCTGCTGTGAGAATAGCTGCCACAGCCATTCCCAGTCTGGAGTTGTTTTCCCTGCTGAACAGCGCTCCAAGAGAGGAACTGTTTGGCTTGAAGAAAAAAGCCACACAAAAGCAAGCCTGCCATGACCTTTAGGTGGACCCGGTCTAGTCTTAAACCCACAGACAGGCTTTCTCCACTCTACTGTATTCAATTATAGTACCCTTTTATGATTTGATCCCAAAGTGCTTTCACTGCGTCACTGGTCGAGGCCCACTGAGGTTTATGACCATGGGACATATCTCTTATCGTTTAAGTGCTGGGAAATTGGATTCAAGGGAAAAGGTGGTTTTACAGTTCTTAGCAGACAGCAACAAACCACACCACATTTATAAGCCTGCATTTAAACTGGCAGCTGTGCATCAAATTTAGTAAAAAAATTACATGACCCTGCAATTGATTTTGTGTCAAATATCACATAACCTCTTATATTCACTCTGTGTACAAGTTCAGAACCATTGTTCTCGTCAGAGTATTCAAACAAATTTCCCAAACAAATTTCCCAACATGTTAGCCTTTATATGAACACGCAAATAAAAGTAAAGCTCTGAGACAATCTATTCAATTGTACTCGCCAAGGCTGTGTCTAAAGGTCTTTGAAAAGCCCGTCTTTTTATCTTCCTAAATCAGTGGAGGTTTTTTGTAGTTGCACATTATTCTGTTCTATTCTGTTTCATGACTTCACTTCCACTTTTATCAGCTGCTCTTGCTTTGTGCAGTTTTATGACACTCTATAAAGCTCTATAAAGAAGATGTTTTGATTGTCATAAACAGCAAAAATAAAGCGCATCAAAACATCCATAATGACATACAAATTCAAAAACAAATAACCAGCAGCAAAGGAAGTGAAGTGAAAAAGGCATGGAAATGGCATGATTACATTAAAAAAAAGTGTTCAAATTTAACGAATTCAGTGTACATCGACGTCACACACTCTGTAGTTGTAGGAAAAGATACAATAAAATCAAACCACACATGTGGTCCACATGCTGAGACATCTCTGTGGTTCATGTTGGTTTGACAAAATGAGCTTTAAAGATTTGCATAGCTGAACACAAAACATGGATTATGATGTTACCCGACAGTATGCACAGACTAACCATATCTCTGCAGCACCAGTTAAGATCTGGGGAATGAAAAAAATCTGGTGTGATTATAGTGCACAAGCCATGGCAGCTCCCAACCTCGGATCCATAATCCAAAAGATTTCAAGTCTCATTCATCCAATCATCCGATGACAGCGGTGTGAAGTCACTATGTAAAAATCACTCAAAATATTCACATTTATGAAGAAACCTTTACACCAACAACACAGTGAATAAAATTACAGTTTATTTCTTCAGGTATCTTGCTGGCCTGAGGATCAGACTGAACTACCAGACATCAGGAGCCAGGCTGTAAAAAACAGAAAAGATGTACAGTATTCATGCCCACCCTCCCAGCTGACCTTACAGTAAATGACAGTGTATAGTGGTGGATTCAGAAACATGCTGTTCTTGAACACTTTGTACATGTTCTCCTCTTTCTGGTGTTTTTCCATAAGGCAGATTTGGTTTCATCCCGTCTAACATCCCATCATGCCTACGTTTCCTCCTGTAAGAATCGGCGTTGGGATCTTGCATGGAACACCCTCACATTAAACTTAGAAACAGTGAACAAACAGAGGAAACCTGTGACTCTGAACCCTGAAACGACTCAGACTATAAATATGCTAGATAGTCGGAGCATTTCACGGTGAATAGAATCTGCACAATAGATGTGCTGTTTGATTAGTTACACCCACATCTTCAAATCTATAATTAGTCAGCAGAATTATATTACGCCTTTTGTCATGTCTCTTATTTAGACACTCATTTCCTGCAACGAATTTGGACGATCTGACCATAAATTCTATGGATGAATAAGAAGGGAAAAGGGCTGATTTGTATCTGCTCAACTCACTCAACTACCTGTCAGATTTCAGAACATTACAGACTAAGAGATATCTGATAGCTGTTTGATGCTGCACTATGTTTCAGACACACTCTTTCTCCAGTGCAAAAGCAAATTTTATTTTCATGATGAAAGTTGAGTTTGTATGTATCTATAAGGACAGCATCATATACCATCCAATGTATCCTGGGATGTGGTCATTCTGTAGCAGAATGTACCAAAGCACAGTAAGTGTACTCAGGCTGTATTTATGGTATAGAACTGACTTTTTTTGTTGCTGTTGATGTTCATCAGTAGACTGTTTTCATGACCTCCTGCAATATTTTTTTCATATTGTTGGACCAGTCCTGGGAGTACTTCCATCCATCCTGCAGCGTGCTAACAGATGTGTACATGCACTTGCAACTTGATTATAATACTTGCCTTTAGGGACACAATGCATACTATAATAAATTAATTAAGTTAATTACTGCTAACTGCTGACTGAGTCTCTCTAGTTAAGAATAACAACTAACCACTTATAACTCTAATGCAGAGGCGGAAAAAGTGAAACAACGATGAACGCAAATGCGGGTCATATTGGGTAGCAAGGTTGAAACCACTGTCCTGATAATAGAGCCTCCTACACTTTCCTCATGTCACCCTGCAAGAAACAGACAGGAAAGCAATAAGCTCATCGCTGCGGACACAGAGGCTGATTGTACACAGCCCTATCAAGGTTTCACTCAAACACTAGATAAAGCACAATGCTGAAAAACAGATTATGGGTGACTCATGATTATAACCCTCATTACTGACCTTTAGAACGTGCATGGCAAATGCTTACAATAACACTGAACACCACTTCCCTGTCAATCACCTTACAGCTCCATTACATGTCATTACATACAAGGAGAACTAACAGTGCAGATTTGTGGTACATGTAGTATTTCAAGACTTCAAGAATGTATTTGTCATTGCACAACAATAACATTACACAATCATGATGCAGGATTAATCTTCAGCCCCAGAGAGTGAGACTGAATTCACTCAATTTTGAAAATCAGCTACTTACTGAGAATAAACAGAAAATGTCTGCATTCTGAAAAAGGACTGTGCTTTATGCAAACAATTTGCATACAGAAAGAAATAAGCTGTGGTGGAAGATATTTGCTCTGTTTTGTTTACAAAGCATTAATCTCAGTGTTTAAGAGGTTCTGATCACTCGCTTTGTTGGGTCCTTCAGATTTATGATTTTTTTTTCATTTTTTATTCATAAATAATGTGATATTCAACATTTCAACTGCTTTCTTTATTACCACCCCTACATATTAAAACATTATACTTACACTGTTACTTTCAATACCTGAGTACATTTTAAAGACGACAGACTACTTTTAATACTTAAGTACAAAATATATTGAATACTTATACTAATCTTTGCTACTTTTTATATTTCTGACAAATGCAAATCACAAACCATAGAGTAAACCATTTTTAACATATTAAAACCAACACACAGAAATCAATCACCAACACAATTTTATACTAGTAATATAAGCAAATTAATTAAGTGATCACAAATTTAACACAACACCACCATAAATATCCAAACAAACACTAAATAAATATCTAAACAACTCAAACACAGCACTGGTAATATTGGGGAAAATGGACAAGTGAAAAGGGCAGTGAGCAACCTTTTCACAGTGGGCCACACACACAAAGCAGGACTAAAAGGTACTAAAACACTGTGGAGCTGAGAGAACTACAGGCTCATGTGAACATTCATATCACTACAAGGCACACTTCACATGAAGGGTTATTGAAGTACTTGCTGATATAAGAATCCTGATAACAGCTCTAAGTGACATTGTAATACCTAATGGAATTCAATCTAAAAGCCTTCTGCAAAGATAAAGAATCTGAATTCTTCCTCCATCACTACAGTAGTGAGGGAACAAGGATGATTTGTGAATTCGTGCAAAACAACAGCGTGCTGAAGGGAAATATTACGAATGAAAACATGCACAAGATGAGGAACTGAACAAAAGAGACATACGTTAGGAGCAGGAAATAAACTGTCCCTATAAGAAAAGTGGAGGGGTGTATGAAAACAGGTTGCACATGTTGTAAATCCATGACAGCTTATCTTTAAGCAACAGTTTTAAAAAAAACTAGGGCGACAGAGCACAAACAGAGTATGTTTGCACACGTCTGCTTTCAACGTATCATTTGCAGCTCACATTCCCGCTGGCGGCATAAGCACATTAATTTGACTTGTCCCAGAATGAAGCACAGGGATGTGCCGTGTACGTCTGAGCACCTTGTCTGGAGGTTAAAACTCTCGCCTGGGTGCTATTGTTGGAAGCGGCCACTGTAGCTGTCTTAGCACCCCCATACTAAACTTTTCTTGTTCCGTTCATCTCTCTTGGCAGTTTAATCCAAGAAACTCAACAAAGAAACAGGCAGCGGACACTCTGATGGCGATCTGGCGTTTAGCTGACAGCACTGAAAGAATTGTGGACTGAGCTCAGTTAAGATGTCTCTGAGATAGATGACAGAAAGTGAAATCCGAAAATACAAAGAGACTGAAAAATGTGATAGCGTATGAGCTTGAAGGCTGGTGTTGCAGTTATGGATGAAAGAAAAGATAGGAATCACACATGATGGGATCTCATCCCAAGCTTTGTCTCCTCACACAGTTCTCTTATCAGTTTTTTATCTGTGGACTTGATTTTTGTTGTTAGTCACAGATGTGTTTTATTGTTACTTTACAGCGACTTATAATGTAATGAGGGCCAGGATCATTTGGAAACCAGATTCTTTTTCGATGGCATGCTTAGATAGGAGCGTCAGCATCAGAAGTTAAGTTCTGAAAAAGTCACATGCATCATTTCAGTTTCAGGTGCAAACGTAATACCTTGAAAGCAGTTTTAATTACCTGGAAGCTCAAACAGAAGACTGTAAGGAAAGCTACAAAGTCAACAGTATTTGTCAGAGAAAATTCCCAAACTTGTAAAAGGATTTAGGAAAGGTACAACAGTCATACCTGGACAGACTGAGGAGAAAGGTCACGTCACAGACGGGCATTTGTCAACAGAGTCCGCCTGTCGGTGATGACACATCGTCTGTTCACGGACAAGAGGCAGTAATCTGACTGCTCAGGACAAACAGTTTTATGATGGCTAGACAATTGAACAGATTTAGGCATTACAGCCTCAGACAGACGGAGCATTACACAGGCCCACGATCTGGAATAACATCCAAGTAATGTTGTATTCTGTGGACATTGTCATGATGTCATATAGTGCAACAGAGATTTAGAGAGGTTCATGTCTTTATTAGCAGCCACACCTAATGATGTAATGGGTTTAACCATTGTGAAGCAAAAAGAATGAAATAGCAGTGGTAGAAATGATGAATTATGCTTTTCACCCTTTAAAACATGCAGACCTGCAGCAGGTTGACAGAACTGATTACAGTGTTTATTGATTCATTGAACGGTTACCTTTCCTCTTCTTTATGGGAGGGACAAGGTCAATGAGACTCACTGGACTTGCTACCAGCCCAGCACAGAACCAACTACGAATCACTATGAATGCTATTAGTGTCAAAAGGATTTATATTATTGTAAAAAGGTGTCTAAACCCAATTAAGTTTCATTCACTGTCCATGACACTACAGGTTTCACCTCCCCACTTGCAAGATGTAGACACACGTTATCACATCAGCTGTTAAGAGAGCTACAATAAAAGTGTAATGAAAACAAAATAATTAAGAGTAACAGTGACCCGACTTTGACAGCCATAAATGCAGTAAGATTTACTAACTATAATTCTAATTCTGTCTGCCTTTTAAAATAAGAGATTGACACCTGGGGATACACATTTATTTGCTTTCTTCCTGTCATGTCATGTTTTCACCTTATTCTTGAAAGAGTGTGTATTTTACCTAAATGTCAAACTCCTATTTGTTGATTATATCAGTGAAAATGATTTCAGAGTTGAAGCTTTTACAGCACCAGCTGCAAATGTCACTTTCTGCAGCTTCTTCCTGTTCACACACATCAGATGCTATAAGAAGAGTTAAAACCTCAATATTTAACTTTGTAAGATGCCAGAGCTGCCCAAACCAAATGTCCAAGAAAAACAGTACTTTGCCAAAAATGTCTCGCACAGGTCATTATCATTCAGGCCTCTGCAGGCTCTATCCTCCTCTGTGATGCTGTGGTTTCCTTTTTCCAGCAGAGCCACGACCTCAATGAAGCTTTCAAGACAACCTCTGCAAATAAAAGCCAGCCAGCCAACCAATTTTAACGTGCAAAATTTCACCTGACAGCACCCAACCTTTCAGTGAACTCTTCTGGTTGGGTTGGAAAAACCAGGCCGTTCACCAACTGGATGTTGGAACAGATACTTCATCGAGATTAAACAGATTATTTTTGCTGTGCCACTTCCTGCTGTGTGAACAGTGTAACATATTGTGTGGCACGGTGACAGTCGCTGACTGAGAGCTGGATCCACCCGTCCCTCTGCCCCCCGCCCTCTCCTGACATCATGAATAAAGGCCACCATCCTGGGCGTCCACGCTCGATAAAGCCAAGGATGGAAGCTTCATGGAAACTTGATAAAAACTGTTGTTCGAGGCAAGGGTCTTTGTTTTGAGGGGAGATTCCTGAGACTATAATTAGTTAGGCAGAGATCTGCAGAGTGTCAGATATATTTAGGCTAGAAAATAAAACAAAGGTGTCTGATGTTCTGGAATTTGTGAGCACGTAGATTGATAAGATCGAGGTTTTAGCCAGCGCCTGTTGTGTTTATAAGAGGATAAACATTCTCAGTGGGGCATTAGATCAGTTTTCCCCCCACATGTACAATGATGACATGTTAGTGTCTAGGACGGAGATGGAATTCACCCATCGGAATTTACATTCCTTTGTGAACAAGGTCATTGTAATGGTTTTACCTCCCACATTTTTGGATCAGCAACATGTTAAAACTGGAAAAATCCAAGTTGGAGAGAAGCTGAGACAAAAAAAAAAAAAAAGAAGTTCTTGGTCACACTGAAATAAGATTAGATGTGTGAGACATCTTCTGTGCTCACACTGAGCATCATAGCCGTGCACTACCTGAAGGCAGCGTTAATATTTGAAGATTATCTGCTTAACTACGTTTACTGCGGCTTGAGTAGGCAGCACGAATGAAGGGTGTCATTGCCATGCAAATCACACCCATCCCCCAATATTCAATGAGCCGTAAAGATGAGCAGAGGGCCCGAGGCTGCGGTAGTAGTTTGAGCTGGGTGAGTTGAGACGTGGGTCAGGGTGTCCTGTGTGCTGAAAAAAAAAAAAACGCATAGGTGTGCTACCCCTGCTGGTTTAGGGAGAAACAAGTCAAAGATCAAAGATTTGGATTTTTATCTTTTTCTCGTCAAGTAAAAAGCCCAACTCCAAAGTAAAAAAGACAAAAATAATACTGACTTGCAGCCTTGAAGCTCACATATTAATGTGTTGTATCTCTTTTTTTACCAAGCTATAACTTCAGCACATAACTCTCCCTAAACATGAAAAAATATTTTACACCATGTTGAACTAGTATTACATTTTTGGTTTTAATATACACCTGTGCAATAACACCTCACCACTGCACACCTAACTGTGTGAGTCTGTCTATAGATACTGTTTCTTTCTTCTTATTATATCGATTTTCTTCTTACTATTACTGTTTATTGCACATATTGCTTTTTGTGTTTATACTGTCTCTTTTATTGAAAGTCTCATTTAAATTGTTGTTGAGCTGCTGTAACGGTGAAATTTCCCCACCGTGGGATCAATAAAAGATCTTTAAAAAACAGAAAAAGTTACACTCACACAGTTTTGTTTTGGCTTGACAGTCTCCTTGACCGGTGCGTGAGTGAAAGTAAAACTTCATTCTAAAACCAAAAAAATCCCATCATGCCCATGTTTTGTCTCAACCTGAGCCACATAAGTTCATGAAAATGAAAATGAAAGTGCATCTGTTTTCCCCGAAATTGGGATGACTGTGACCTGATGCAGTTTTACAAACATGCAGCTGTTTTCCCTTTTCAGCAGTAATGAATTATTATAATATGCCTCCTGTGAGGTGTTTGGGAATAACAAGCAAACAAACAACTGTTCTAAATTAAAATGTTATGAAATGTTTTTACTGAAAAGATAAGATAATGTGAAAAAAAGAATAACATCACGCATGGGTTTTCTTGGAGTGACTATATTTCATCTCTGTCACAGCATTTTGGACATGTGATCAGAAGGAGAGCAGGTGTAACCAATAACACGAATGATGGCTGCATTCCATTCAGGTGAGCCAGTTTCAGCTGCGATGGTTTACTGGGAGAGCTTAACCTTATAAATATGAGCTGTTCTGTTCCCGCAATGGCAAGTCTTAAAAAAAAGAAGAAAAACAAAGTACAATCCTTCTTATCGATTAGAGCACATCAGTGATCACATCCGCTTTCACTGGGTGAAAGGTCTGATAGCGCCATCAACAACAGTGTGTACACTGCACTTTATTTTAACTTAACTGCACAAACACCATTCCTGCTGCAGGAAACATTGTGTGTATCCACATCTGAAAATAGTTCCTAACAAATGCATCATTTGCTGCTAAAACCTTCATGGATGCTTCAGGAAATATCCGGGCCTTTATTGAAAATGAAAATATGTATTTGTGAGCTTCAGGTCTTTAGTAGAAACTAAGAATCACATTGCTGGCTTTGGTTTTTACAATGAGAAAAATATAGAATAACTTTATATTTTGAATTCAGCTTTTGGGAAACATTGAACTTTAATGTCACAATCAAATTAATTAAAATGCAGCTTTCACAGAACCTGCACGCTGGTTCACTTTTACTGCATATTGTAAGCCAGTACATCTTCTACTTTCTTCTCGTTATTAGTGCATTCGTATGTTTCTCTGTCATGGGACATTCTTCCGTTAGCAATGATGTCACCATGACAGGTTCTTCACCGTTTAAACAGCATTCCTCACAGATGCATGATAACTTAAAAAAGCAGGCATGGCAAAAATGGAAAACCCCACTGTCAGTTGACTCTGCCAAGATGATAAGAATCAACTTTCAAAACAAATTAACCGAAGCAAAAAGATTTCCCGTCAAACCGTCTCTGACCAGCATCACGACTATTTTTAGTTACTCTCATTTGATCTTCTGAAAAAGTGACGCCCTGTTCTTTGGTATCAGATGACGGACACTATCCTTCTGGGGAATGGTAAGAAGGTTAATCTCCTCCGCTGGGCAAACAAACACCTCTGTGTTAGATGAGGTGCGAGGCGAGAACCAAAAAAATCAAACAAGCACTGCATGCCTGTTGTCCATTTCAGTATGATTAATGGATGAATACACTGCCTTACATTGATCCACTGTTTCACTCACTCTGTGGGGGGTGCAGATGATTTATGGCCACGCTTAATGGTCAGAGTAAGGAAGCACTTAATAAACAACTGACCCCACGCGGAGAGGAATGGAGGGGGAGATTCTTATTGCATGACTTCCTTGTGTTGTGCCAGGTAGAAATGCAAAAGAGTCCCTTCCTTTTATGGACATGTGTAGGTGACATTAACGATGGTGTTTAACACAGCATGACTCAAACACCAAGCCTGCTATAGCTGATACAGAGCATTAAACATTAATCTTCTTTCATCACATTGTTAGAGTTTGGTCACACACACAGGAAGACAAACCTCACTCACTTTTGGTCTATCTGAGGGTAAAACAACTTGAACCGACGACGTGGCCTCACGTGACCGTAGAGATTGTTTTTGGACTGAATTTCAAAGTTCGTCTGAAGACAGCAGCAGTTGTCACGGATTCTTTTTCCTCGCTGACTTTATCAAAAAGGCAGAGGAAGCTGTAAGTCAGTGTGAGTTGTCACAGCTTTCCAAAACTCACTCGTTCAGCCATGCATGTAATGGGTGTTCAGCTTAGGCCACTGATTCATTACGTCAGTCCTGTGAGCTGTTATTTCACAAAGACCGAGATTTTTATTCTTTTTTTAAAATATTGCTTCCTGTCATCTTCTACTGTCAGCTATTTCAGAAAAGTAAAATAAAGTTTATGAAGTCTTTTTTTTCTGTCTGACTTCCACTGTTCAGTATATTGTAACATGGAGCAACAGTGAGCAGAGTGCTGCAGGGATGCAAGACAGACAGACAGATGAGACAGTGGGTAGATTTTAGGGGATTTTTGAATTCCCTTAAATTAAAGTTATGTTTGGGAAAAAGCAGAAAGTTTTTGGTTCTCAATCTTCTTCTTTTCCCGGTCGAGTTAAATCTTCATTCTTTTGCTCTCACAAACAAAACAACAGGTTGTCAAACCATTAGAGATATGTATTTGAATTTATCAAATGAATCTTATTATTATTATTATTATTATAGTATCCTGCTTCACTTCATATCATATCTCTTTTTTGTTTATATTTTAAATTCTGGTTTTGATGTAATTTAATGTTTTTATTTTATAAATACCTGAATAATTCTTTGTGGGGTTTGTTTTCTGCATGTGCAAGTTTAGCATGACACAAACAAAATAGGGACCTGCTCCGTAACACATTGCTCCAGAGAGCAAATACTCCATGTGGGGCCTTTAATCCACACAGCGTACGGTGGGGGCAGGACTGCGATCGCAGATAGCGTACTGCCATCACGATACGTTCATTCAGACAGTCGTGTACGCAGCGTTTGCCACTCTGGCCTCAGCGAACATGCATACGAACACGATCTCTGTGTCCTCGTTGACACCGGCCTGCCACAGTTCATCACGTATTCACCTGTTATACACTCACCTGCCTGATAGCAGATGGACATCGTCAGGTGTTTGAATGGAGAATTAAGATTTCAATCTGCGGTGTCGCACAGAGGACAGCGGCTGTTTACAGAGTTGCACAGATTGTTTACTCTGTAACACAGATGCACTTGTGAGCAGCTATCATCATGCTGTATCTGGTGTACGTGTGCCCGGATACAGAGGAAGATGCGATGACAATCTGGACTGTAACATGAAGAATGCCATCCAGTACGGGCATGCCAGCATGTTATATTAGGAAATAAAGATATCTGTTTAAAGCAGGAGGAGGAATGTCTGGAGCCACTTCTGCAAGAAAAATGACAGACGAGTCATTTCCCAAAGGAAACACTGTGCACATATAGTGTTCAATAAACACAGAGCACACTGTTAAATACTTCTGTCTTTGAATGATTAGACCGCTGCTCCCTAATGAGACTCACCTTTGAACTTGACAAGGAAGCATGCAGGAATGTCTGCTATTCAAAACAGCTCTGACAGTTTATTCACTGGACTGTGAACGATTTCTGTGAAGTCATGACACTCGCTCAGAGATGACTGGAACGTCAGCTTCTGATTCAGTGAAACGACTTCTCCCTCCTTCCCTGGCCAGGCTGGCTTCCTTCCTGCTGGTCCTGGCTGTCTGGTTGTGGCTAGACTTAATGTTTTGGTATCAGCAGGCATGTTTGGGCCGGCGTTGCTGAAAGGCCAGTCTGTCCCCGGTCTGTCCCTGAGCCGCTCTGGTCCCGGCAAACAAAACCAGGAAGAGGAGGAATGTACCGACTCTGGCTCTTACTGTAATCGCTGCTCGTTTGGACTGCAACTGTACAACCGCAAGAGAAACACGAAACAGTTGTGTTGCAAGGTTTTACACACAGATAATATCATAACACATTTCATAACGCCCGTTTCTTATTCACTGCAGCTCATGTTCCAACAGTTAATCCAAGAGATGCTGCCAGTGTCTTATTGCTGTATTTAAGTCAAGTCAAACAGACTGCAAACAGAGGGGGGTTCAGAGAAAGCTCAGCCCCTCTTTCTGAGCCCAAAAATCAGATTCTCATAATTTCAGGAGAGGAGGAAAAGAACTTCTTATTTTTTTACACCCCAAATTTAACTTTCAAAATTGGCTTGTTGTATTTAATAAAATGATATCCCTAGGCAGAGGACAACAGTCCTGTCTCATTTTCAGAGATTTATTTTTCCCACCACTCTAAATCTTATCTCTACCTGAAGTCTTTTCCACCATAACATTCTTCTGCATCACAACAAAAAGGTTAAATATTTCATTTAAAGTTGGCCTGTACCATTCAAATTCAGCTTTTTTGTCATGTTTACAGAACCTTTGGAGCTTTTGCTATATGTATAGTTGGAGTGGCAAAGTGAAAAGTATTATTCCATCAAGATTTTAATGTATAAATTAGACCATCAGGATATAGACTCAGGCTCAGACTCTGGAGTTAATATGTGATAATGTGGTCTGGTTGATCCACTACTTTGGTCCAAATGGAAATATCCCAGCAGCCATTGGGTGGATTACCATAAAATTCTGTACAAACATTCATTGTCCCCAGACAATGGATCTTATTAACTCTCACATTCATGCTCCCCACAGGAGGAATAACTTTTCATCTAGCACCATCTTCCGGTGAATTTTTCAGTACTTCTATGACTTTGGTTCGTGGCCAAATACCTGCAAAACTAATGACTATAATAATATAATAATGCAATCTTTACTGTTATGCAGTAGACTTTAATATTGGTTGCAGCTTTAGGGTCCAAACAAATGACTATTTAGTGTTTTAAATGGAATCAGCTGCAACCTGCCTTCAAGCTATATTTGTTTACTACACTTGGAGCTGTTATTTGATGTTTTTTATAACCAATCTTCTGTCAGTTGTGGTCGCTTGACCTTATTTGTGTTGTTTTGCTTGCTAGTTGAGTGGTTGTCAATATCTTAGTAAAGACTAGCTGATTAAATGATGTATATATAATGTAAGATTTGAGGGCCCTTTCCAACCCGGGGGGTATTCCATGAAGCTCGATTAACGGAAAGCCTGGCTTATTTCGGTAAGTCTGGCTCATTTTAGACAGAGTTCCGTTCCATCAACGT
>JBAJHX010000040.1:2773133-2783638 GCA_037176925.1 Amniataba percoides | reverse complement strand
TGTGTGTGTGTGTGTGTGTGTGTGTGTGTGTGTGTGTGTGTGTGTGTGTGTGTGTGTGTGTGTGTGTGTGTTTGAAATAGTGAATGATAGGTCAATTGAAAAGTGCTTAGTCAGTTAATGCTGCAGTCCATTGACCATTATATCATAAACTGTAGTCTTTTTTTAAAAAAGGGAGTAATCCCATACCAAACAAAGGGAGAGAGTAGTTTTGGTGCAAAACTGAAATGCTTTTATTCATACAAACTCAAAAAATGCACCAGTGCACAACAAAGGTGTTCATAAGGTGAGGGGAGATGACCAAGGGTGTAGTGTCAAATCAAAGAAATTAAAGATAACAAAACCAGGCCTAAACTACTGCTTCTCTAATCAAACAAAAGGCCTCACTACCTTGCTAAATAAAATCAGAAAACAATACAAGGGGTGGCATCAACCCACTAACTAATGTGTCTAGACAGTGATTTTTCTACATGTGCACAATGTACAGGGTTCCCCAACTCACCTAATGTCAGTCTCCCCACCACATACCTACAACCACAGTTCACATATGGACCAAGAGAAAGAGAGACAGCTCATCCCAGCCTCCTCCTTTTAAAAATTGTCCCCATGAGGTGATTGGCCTGCTCCTGATTGAATGAGCCAATGAGCAGCCTGCCCTCAATCTCACAGCTGGTCATCAACCTGGCAGCAATACTGGCACACCTGAGAAGGAGAGAGAGAGACACACACACACACAGAGGAAGAGAGAACACACAAGGGAGGGAAACAACACATACAACCATGCTTGGCACGTAACAAGCAGCATACACTAAGCAGTGACTGATACTAAAGTAAGATTTAACCATAAACAACTACTGTAAACTTTGACCAGAAAAGTGGAGAGATAAACCAATCAGGAACAAGTAGTAAATAATTAGTTCAGTCTGTCACTCTATTATGAAGGAACACAATCCCAGTGACCAGACAGAAACTGTTCATTTGTGTGAATCTGACCACTAGTTGGTTTCTGTTTATTTGCCCAAACAGCCAAATGTACCAACTGTATGTTAGCTGCAGAACTGTGAGCCTTTTCCTCTCCTTTTGTATGCAAGTAGATTCATAAAAGGAAAGGAAACTGGTGGAAACATTTTTAACTCACGTTAAGGTTTGGATGGTGGTCAACCCCTACAATCTGGATGAACCAAGCAGCATGGAGAAGTAAAGCATGGTGGCACAATCAAGACAGCAGACCAGGAGGGAATCTTTGTTTCAGAGCTTTAGACTCGTTTTAATCATGAACAAACACAGAACTCTCACCCACACAGCAGGACACAGGCATCGCCAAAGAGCAGCAGAATACAGAAAAGTTTGCAGCAGAGCCAAGGAGTCCTCCAACCTGACCCCCTCCTTCTCACCCCCTGCACTACTTCCTCACCTGACCTATATACCTGTGGCTCCTCCCACACCAGTGAAACTAATTAAGCCTATTTATATGATTTCTTTTAAACATCTATGTACATTCAATATACACAATGCAAATAATTACAGCCTGATACAAAATAAACACATAACAGAAAGAAAATACTAAACAGAGTTCTAACTTAACAGAAATTACCTATACCCCCTCCTCCCTCCTTCCTCTGATTCTTCCACTCAGCCTAACTAGTTGATTGGCAACTGCTGGAGTCCTGTGGCTGCCTTCCCATGTGTGCACTCCATGACAACACGCCACCCAGACACGGACCTCAATGAGAAAACAGTTAGAGAGGGTACTTCCAAATACAAAACACAAATAAATAACTGTATCAGTCTGTCTAATAACTTAAAACAATCACGCATGTGTGTGTTACTTTATTCAGTGAGGGGGATGCTTCCCAGCTTCCTCACACTCACATTGAGATTATCCTAATTTGCTCCGGATAAAGTCTTTCTGTGATGCATTTCAGCTATATGTGTTACCATGGTTACCATTATTTTTTTGCATAAATGCACAAACTGCTTAGACTCTGATTTCAGTATGTTAGGTACTATTGAGACACATCACATTGATAGGTATTCAGTGGACTGAATATTATAAAAGAATATTTCCTTCAGTGCAATTTCCTATTAGCTGAAAGAAGAAGAAAATGTTTGGATATTATTCATACACTAAAATCCTCTGCAGCAGCTCATGACAATAGGCCTTTATTAAAATAAAAAGTAGAGCCTGCTACATTATGTTTTTGTTTAAGTCCAGATATAGTCTATGTTATCAACCACATGTGACTAAATTGCTAAATTATTGATTTCAGTTTAATATTCAAGTGTGAGGTATGCTATAACAATATTTTCATTAACAAAATGTTTTTTTCTGTTGTGCAAACTGTTATATCAGTTTTTGCTGGAAGATTTAATTTGTGAGTGAGTGACACAGAAATTACATTAAGTCAGAAAATGACATCACCATTCTGGATATTTTCTTGCATTTTTTTTTTAATTTTCTCATACACAAGTCAGTGCACCATTCATACAAACATAAATACTCCTCTGAATAAATTAGAGAATAAATAAATTGTTCTATTGTACAGTAATTGATATAATTCAGCGTTTAACAGTAAACTTCTATGCAGGTAAACTATCCATCATATACAGCATCGAGATATTTGAGTTACAACGTTGATATTTCCATCAGACAGGGTGGATGGCGTGAACAGATTCATGGCACAGAAAAAGGATCAGGCCACAGATAAATATCTTTTGAATTACATAACTTAAGTCGAGAGCCAGAACTTCCCAGTGGCTAATTACAGAGAAATTATGTGAACATTTGTCAGGGGAGAAAACAATTGTTGCATTTTTTTGGCAAGCTGCACGTCATTGAAACCTGCTGGCTTATCTTCAATCAAAACATTAAACAGGACCTGTGCAATAAACATTCGACCCCACACAATAGGCCTACTGTAGTTGCTATGCTTGCAGTAGGCATGCTGCACATCTGTGTAGCTGACAATGGACCTATGAATCTACTTGTTTGTTATAAGGAGATGACCTTCATTTCACTGAAGCAATGTGTGCCAAGAGTGAACAAGCTGCCGTTTTCAAGTACTGCCTGAGAATTAAGGAGCAATTCGCTGATTTGCCCGAAACATTAGGCAGAATGATCGATTACATCTCTGATACAGAGGAATATTAAACCAAACCAAAGGCCAGTAATGACACAATAGTTTCAAGGACATTTGAGTAAACACTGACATATTCTGAACTAAATACAGAGCTGATATGACTCTGCTATATGTAATGATCCTTTGATCCACAGTGTAGCTGAGCTGTGGATTTAAAACTGTCCACAGGTTGTAACTTTTCTTGACAGGGTTGCCCAAAAGGCAGCATCAGTTCCAGTTTCTTCATCTCTTATGGATTCTTTCTAGGCATGTATAGACAGTTTGTCAAGTTCAAAAAAGTTCAAAGCGACGTCTCCGCCCAACATTGTTCATGCAGGGGTTCTGTCTCGGTGAGCTGCCAGTCCTCCAAAACTCTTCTGCTGATCAGTTGCCTCTTGTGCCTCCCATCTCTCCACCTCCTCATCTCCAGACTCTTGGCACATTTCAAAAGCCTGGTGCCTGCAGCTGGAGGGCTCTCCAGTCCATGGCGGTTGAATCCATGGAGGGTGAACTGCTTCAGGGCTTTGCTTAGTCCTCTATCTCCGTGATCGTCTCCTCAGTCTGTTGAATCCACCCGGGCTCTCTTTTGATGACAGAAACTCTTTTGCAATCACGATATTGGACTTGACCACAGATCTACAGGAAAAATACAATTAAACTGGTAAGAGAGGCTTCATGTGTCTTCACAATGACCATCAAGCACAGCGAAATATGGATTTTGAGGTTTATCCTTCAGTCTTTTTCATTTACCTGAAAGATTCCAGCAGTCTGTTGCTGTTTGTGTTTGCAGACTCTTCCAGTGGAGCCACAGCATTAGTCCTTGAATCCTCTGAGCTGTGGACAGATTGAACAGCAGCATTAAAACAATGCCATAATCCCAACAATGTCTCAGGGAATTAAACCTCGACAAACTGTGGCTTTTATTTTGCATTATTAGGTTACCTGAAGCATAGGTAGTTCAAGGTGACTGAGCAATTCCTTTGGAATGCGAAACTAATATATTTTTAGATGCCTTTTGGGCAGGAATGCAGGGTGCGCCTCACGAAACATTACCATGGATAACATCTAAAGATGGTGACTAATCCATGCTGGTGGTTTCCTGACCACAATAACTTAAGACTCAACAAACATTCCCTTCAACAGAAGCAAAAATCTAAACTATCCAAAAAAAGCAGCAATTCTAATAAACCTTGAAGGTTTCTTTTAAGGCCTCCAGGGAAATGCGGGTCATTCTCTGCACTATGACTACCACCCCTATACCGCATTATCACAGGCTGAATCATTTTGCCTCGCCTCTGTGTCGTCCTCTACATCAAGAAAACTCTTCACGCTGGTCACAGATGACTGCCACTGCAAGGAGACGCTGAATCTACTTTGATACTATCTGCCATCCACAGCAGGGTACGTGATTGGATGGTCTGTTTTTTACTGTAGGTCCAGCTATGAGAAGAATGAAGGCTGGGAGGGAAGTCGCTCACCTTTTGCTGCAGAAGTCACCGCAGGTTTTATCGGCTGCGTCGGTGCATTCGCAGCGGTCAGCTGAACGCCGGCGACGACGAGACAGGGGACTTCCCAGGCCATAAGGAAGGAGTTTACTGCAGAGGAAAATTCAACTTTTTAGGACAGTTTTGAAGATGTGGGAGTCTGGGGTTAGTTGAAAAATTGTTTCCGAGTGCTGTTGTTGGTAAGCATTAGGGGTAGTTTTAATATCTAAAGGGCTTCTGAGTATACATCTGAATCCTCACCTTGGCGTGTTGACCCAAATAATGTCCAGGTGGCAGAAGTAGATGCACTCTTTGTCATCCCAGCTGCTGCAGGAGCAGCGTTTGGTCCTGACGCGGTGTGGATGCGGAGCCTGAGCTGCCAGCTCTGCGCGGTCTGATAAGGGGAGTCCACAACCTAGAAAAACACAAAGGATACCAAGATTAAAAAGTGCCTACTAATCCTTTGCAGTGTGACTGTGCAGTTGGTGATTATCACATGTAAATACAAAGAAGTCCACTTGGCGGGCTAACACCCACTTGTGCGGTTAAATAAATGTGATTGTGATTAATAGTGGAGCATATTTCTCATCTTATAAGTCAAGAAACTTAATCCAAGTCAAACAATCCTGCAAACTGGCCCAGTAGAAGTTGTATCAATAATGCTGCAGTAATAATTTATCAAAGGAGGTTAGCCCAGCTCTTGTATTCTCCTTTCTGTGGTAAGAGGCACAGAGCCAAAAATATGAAATAATTTAGTCAATTTAGTGTCATACCTGCATCCTAATTATTTTTGCTCAACTAATTTGTGCTGTTCAATCCCTTTGTAACACTGCATATTTTGGTAAACTTGAACCTTGAATCCAACCCTTCAACTTAACAAGTCAAGAAAAAACTGGTAATGCACTGGAGCCAAAATGTCATCAGAAGCAAATAAAACATTTTTTAATTGGACTTCACAGACCACAATCTATAAAAGTAGTAAAAGCACCTTGAAGTCTCAAACAGAGAGAGACTCACCCTCTTGAAGAGCCGTGCAGATGATGAATAAAGTCAGTGTCTTGATCATGAAGGAAGCCATCATCACCGTCTGATGTTTCTGATGTGTAAAAGCAGCAGCAGTCAGTTGACACACTCTAAGAGGTGCAGACGAGTCTCTGCTGTTGTGTGTGTGTTGAGGCTGGAGAGCAGCAACAGGTGCTTTGTGTTCAGGCTCAGGCTGGGACAGCTACTTATACACCCCCCTGTGAGTGATATCACGAGGGCCCTCCCACCTCTGTGTACTCAGCCTGAATATGCAGAACAGTGTTGTTACTCAACACACACACACACTCCACCTGCCCTCCCTGCATTCCAGAGCTGACCTGACTCCTCAGCGCCCCCAACAGGCCAAGAAGTGCAGGGAGGGCGTCTGAAGGATGAGCTGGTACTGAGATGTTTACAGGTCACAGATTTCAGATAAAGACATTTCTACAGGATTTCCATTGGATCGGTCATACAAAAAAAATAACTTTTGTGTGTGTGTGTGTGTGTGTGTGTGTGTGTAATAACAACATTCATGGTTCTGAAAGTTACAATGTGGACATGAAAGATAAAATGAATAAACCAAAACAAAAATCCAATACAATTCCCACTTCATTTTCAGTTTAACAAGCATAGCTGTTATGTAAGTAATAAGTCAATTCTGGGTTGAGATAAAAAAGAAGAAAAAAAAAGCAATTCTGTCGATTTACTCTGGCTGGTGTTTGAGCGTGTCTTTCAGTCTGCAGTGTGTGGAGATGTGTGAGGGTGACGAGAGAAAAAAGAACCAGCATGACACAAACTGTGTGTGTGTGTGTAAAAAACAAATAGGGAAAAACAGAAAAATAAATGACGAAGAAGACCAGACGGCTGGCAACATCAGCAATGAAAACAACATTCAGAAGCTAAATCAGTTTTATATAAGCTACTTACTATGAAGACACCTTTTATATAATTATAACAGTGTTACATTATATCATCAATAAATTATTAAGTGTTTATACACCAGCTACAAGAGACTCAAGAAATTATGACTACATGCAAATACAGCACTAAACAATTACAACTTTATGATGTAACTACAACATATTATATTTACCATATAATTATTGTTTACATCATGTGCAATAGAGACAGACAAAATGATTAGTCTTTAAAGCTTTCTTATTAACCAATGAGAAAAGAGAGGTGGGCGATTGTCACAGAGACGGGAGGTCATGTGGGGCCACAGGTTGTGTTTTTCTTTCTTTTATTTTCTTTTTTCCAGAGACCTTCAGCGTGCAGGATGAGGCCGGAGGCAGCAGGGGAAGAGATGAGCAGTGGCGGTGGTGTTTCTACAGGTGCCACGCGGCTGATACGAGGATGATGAAGTCAAGGACGGCTGTCAGCGCCCCCCCCCGCAGGAAAGTGAAGTCATGGCACAATCATCCCACATACCCCTACACCGTCACACAAACAATAAGTCGGCGTGTAACACGCTTTGACCTTTGTGAAGAGATACGCAGCCGCCTGCCACATCAGCTCTCTGTAACCCACACACATGCCACCAAGCATTATAGTGCATTCACACACACACTCACGCACACACTCACACAGTTTACACGGTCTGTCTCTTTCCAGTGACATCAGGGATTTCACCACTAACCACGAACAGTCTAAACAGATACACTCAGAGACAGAAGTACAGTTTCTGTCCCCCAAGGTGACAGAACCACCCCGAACTTGTAGATTATAGTTAAGTAGCCTTGAATACAGATCAATGAAACTGATTCACATATTAGAGCTGTTTCTTCATGCACAATATTCTTTTTTTTCTTTTTCAGACAAATAAATCTGGAGAAAGTGAGTTTGTTCACACCTGAGGGCACCAATACGTTGTAATGGTAGCTGTACCTTACGAGGGTACTGCCCCAGCAACAAGCCATTTACCCCTGAAGGTGCATTTAGTCCATTATTTCTGACAGTGTTTGTCATGCAAACACCCTCAGGTATTCCTCTTATCAGCTATAGAATGGGTTATATAATTCAAATCCACAGGTATGTACAGTCATAAGGAACTAATGTGCATCTGATAACAGGATACCACAGGGAAGAATAGATGGATCAAGATGAACTTGGAATGAGACGTATGAAACTCAAACAAAGGCACAGTCTTATGCAAAGGACACATATTATTTCAAAATTATTTAAAAACATAAATAATTCAGCATGTTTGTACTGTAGCAGGGTAATCAGTCAGAAGACTATAATAAATGTCTATTTTCATTTCATAGACTTTCATAGAGATGCTATATATTGTATTTTTATTTATTTCAACAAATTCATATTGTATATAATACTTTGTTCTATTCTAGGCTTCCCTGTATAAATAGTCTGTGCAAGACAATAAGTCACTTTATTCACAGTATTCATATTATATCATATTTCTCCAGAAGCTGAGGTGCCCTCTGGTGCCCTCATTCTTTGGGAGAATGAGTCTGTGAAACTCCAAGTATCCACACCAAACAAGGAAGAAAGGAAGAACAACAAATGCTTTAAGTCCACTGAACAGCTTCCACGGAAGCAGGGAAAATGCTGTCATTCATTTTTTCATCAGAGCTTTAGTAGGAACCCAGAAGATCTCAAGAGACAGGAAAAAACACAGCTGAAATGTACGTGTATGTGTGTGTGTGTGTGTATGTGTGAAGGAAATGCCAAAAGGATGTCACAATACAGAAAGACTGGCATTTGACCAACTATTTGTTACAGTGAAGAAGAAGAAGAAAACATGAAGAGCAAATATTTGTCCAGTGGTGCAGACTGGAGGAATGGGCTCAATCTAAAGGCGCCCCCCTCCCCTCATTTCCCCTTCCTCTTGTCCCTTTCCCCCGCTGCTTTCTCCAGACAAGGCAGCAAAGGAACAGCGTGACTCCGCAGTCGCAGTGTAAAAAAATGTGCCCTTATCTATTTCCCACTTCCGGGTGCTGCTGAGGGCGACAGAGGAATGTGAGGCAGCACCATGACAAACAAATAGCGGAGACATTATTGAAGAGTCCTTTGAAATTCCTCCAGGATGAGGTTAAACGTACGGGCTGTGACACAATAACACACAAACAAGGACAGACAGGAAAGGATAAAAATGTGCTTTCGTTATGTATAAAAAATAAATCATCAGTGCATCAGTGCACAAAACATGTTCTCAGTGTAGAAATAAAAACAGCTTTACTGAATCAGCAGTAATCTAATCTAAACTAAGGTTCAGAAATGAGCACATCATTAATTAAGAACATTTGACAAATGGCAATGACAGTCGAAAATTTTATCTATTTGTTATACTAGAACTAAAACTCATCGTCTCGACACTGCTATATAAGAAGAGTAATGTTTCTTTATTTCCATGTCATCTACATGGATCAGGGGAGGATGTGAACATTTTTCCTGTGTCATTCGTTCAGTCTTTTAGCTTGTTAATATGTATGTTACAAACATAAATGAGACCCTCTGATGGGGCTTTCAATTTTAACATTTAAACGTCAGCCATCTGTGCTACCTGTAAATTAAAAAACAGCTCTTGTCTTCCTCTGTCTAAAATGAGGGACCCATTATTTCAAATATAGAATATAGAATTATATGAAGCAAATGTGCCACTGTTCTAATAGCAAACTGCATCATATATTAGCTGTGTGAGAATGAAGTTTATAATTTGGTGTCTGAGATATCACAGGAGCACAATTGAACTGTTGGCAAAATGACTTTAAAAAATGGCATTTTTAAATAAAATCTAATACTTCCACTAATATATAATACAGGTCTCACTCATTGAAATGGGTACCACTGTCAGGAATGTGACATCCCCCGTCCTTATAGGGTAAAAAATAAAAAAAGGTGTACTGTATGCTGTTGATGTGAGCTGAGGTAAGAGACACGGTGAGTCACACACAGACCCACATATGAGTGAGCTGGAGAATATGTGCCAATCCCTGCTTAGAATGAGTCGATGCAGGTTTTGATTGCAGCATCAGTGCCAGCATGAGAGGTACACAGACTGAAATGACAAAACTAATGTCTAGGTTCAACATGATGAGGGTGTCTGCTGCACCTGTCTGCAGCCACTCGTACTATAAGTCAGGCCAATCGCAGCAAGAACAAAGAGATCACAGAGGAAAGAGTCATGTGATGCGTCTCTTCATCGGTATGAAGAAAAGTGCCAATGTTAATATTTTCAGAACAGATTAAATGATGTAAATGGGCACAGAGATTCATTCCGGACAAACATCTGTGACAAAATCTTTAACCTGTAAAACTTTTTCTGCAATTTTCACTTTTTCCACAGTTGGAGTTTGTTCAGAGGTTTAATGGTTATGATACCTGCATGTGTGGCATCATCTAACAGGGCTCATACGCTGTCTGAAGACTGTGGGATCTGGTCAAAAGCTCAGGAAAAACAAAGTGAGCCTTGAGGTAAGAATGACTGATTACAAAATACATCCTGAACAGAAGGTTACCTGCCATATTTCTTCATGTCCCCAACTGGACATTCCAACCACCTACATATAATGTTTCATATTCTCAGCTCTTGATAAGATGTTTTATTTGTTTTCAGTCACCATAGTAACAGATATCGTTGAATGTTTATCAAAGGTGATGTGTGTCACTCAACCCTGTAACTCGAAGTTGTATCATATTTGATAAATGAGTTTTTGAGACCTCTACATCAGTGTGATGTTTTTTTCCCCTGAAAAACCTGATGTATACAACCCAAATGCTGGAAAATATAAAATAACCAAATAAATAAATAAATAAATATGCTGAATGTAGCAAAAAGCATACAAGAATTTTCTTGCAATTATTTCATGGGTCAGGCTTTACTGGGTTAAACTGCTGAAAAAATAAGGGGATTTCAGAGATA
>JBAJHX010000040.1:2753186-2773033 GCA_037176925.1 Amniataba percoides | reverse complement strand
GAATTTTCTTGCAATTATTTCATGGGTCAGGCTTTACTGGGTTAAACTGCTGAAAAAATAAGGGGATTTCAGAGATACAAAACACTGGGAAGACTTCTGATGATGGAGAAATCAGTTATATTATGTCGAGGAAATAAAAAATGGAAAAAAATAGCATACACATTATATAATTTTTTATCATCTATTGCAAGTGAGAGTATTTCACATACTCTGTTCTTTAATTCTTCAGTTTTGCTGAGTTTGGGTTAATATGGGGTTATCATAACATACGAGTTATTATTATGTGACTAAACCAATCTGTTTCACTGTTTCATCGTGGATACAAAGGAAAGAAAATGTCTAACCAAAAATGTTTCCGGTCACTGTCTCCTCTCTTCTGGTGAACCTTATCACAGCACTCCTCTCCATTATCAAAGTTTCATTGCGCAGCTTACACACAATTTGTTTTTTCTGTTGTCACGGTGCTCCCGGCATCCCAAACATCCAATCACTTCCTCCACTTTCCAGGGAAACTAGATGCACAGCAGCAACAGTAAGTGACTTATATGCTTGGATAGAAAATATATATCTTTTCTCCACACTTTCACTCACTCTCACTGCGCACTTTCAAAAATAAAAGAATGAAAACACAGTTCCTGATTACTCTCCCTGTCTGAGTAATCTCCTGGATCATTTAGCACAGGAGAAGCTTTCATTATATGCGCCAATAACTTCCGTGTGTGACGTCATCCTTTTCAGTAGAGGCTAAGATGGACCTTCAGCTGCTTTCTCCTGCCACCCAGTGGTCACATGTGACAGCTTCAGCTCTGGGAAACAAAGAGGAGCTGCCCTCACGAGCACATCAGCACAGAGGAGCAACAGAAGATAAAGAGTCAAACAGAGTCAAAGAAGGTAAAGGGGGGAAAAAAGACTGAATGGAGGCAGGCTGTGAAACATGCTTTAAGGGCTTTAAGTGTTTGTATTCTGATGGGGGGTTCAACATTATGTACCATCTTAGCACATCCACAGGGTGGTGCCACATCCATCACCACAGGATCTGCAGGGCTCAGGACACAAGATTGTGCTTTTATTTATTTCTTTGATGGGCCTGGATTTGAATTGGATTGAAACGAAGAAAGCGTAGGATCAATACAGATGTAACACTATTAACCCTGCTGTTACTATGCACTGAATACCTGAGCTGTAATTGTATGTTGAGAATGACCATACATGTGTGTTTTCCAGCTCTTTAAAGAGGCAGTTCATCCAAATTTAATAAAGAAAAGTTCTTGAAAAATGCAGGTCATTTTGAACAGTGTATGCACCAATAGGCAATAAAAGCTTAATTCCAACACTGTGCTTAGTGTTTGTAACTTGGTGTTTGGTCATTCTCAACATACACTGTGAGCAGCAGAACAGCTCAAAGTAACATTGTAACCAAATAATAAAACAGTCAGTTGTAAATGTGTGTGAACATTTTGAACCATACTGGAGAACCATAGTGGTAAACATTAACTGTTGTTCATGGAAAATGAACTTTTCAATGAATGTAACGACGTCCCTATTTGCATTCTTGTTACTTTCATATGAATGTAGGATAATGTCCACACTGGGGCCCTGTGAGCACGGGGTGCTGATTTTTCATCCCTGTTTCTCTTCTGTTCATCGGCGAGCCTGATCATGCTCTCTGCATGTCTGAGCTGAGGAACATTTCTTAAACTGTACTTGGATCAGTCTGTTTTACAAAGCTGGTTTGAAGGTAATAATGTTCGAGGTCGCAGACCTGAGACATCGAGCACTCTTCACATCAGTTCACACAGAGACGTATAATAGGGGGAGTAAAACGTAGCAATGAACGAAATCTTTGGGCATACACACATACTATTCTATTAACTCACTTTGTCACTCCAATTCGCTTATAATTCTGACATCAATCTCCATATATATAATTAAAATAAGTGCTTAACATGTATGCATAGATAAAGATACCTGCTGTGGGTCGGTTTTTGATCAGCATTATTTTAATTGTAGTGTACGTGTTGTATTTATGTCGACTGGAATACTGTGCAGTACTTTACATCCCACGTCCAAATATGTGATGTGAATTTGACATATTTGTACTGCAAACACTCTCAGTGCAGCAGTAAGGAGGAATCTCTGAGGAGGAATGATGGGGAAAACGTTTCACTCACAGTAGATCGACTGTAATACTGTTTTATGAATATGTCTTTTGTAATTTAGTTGACCTTGAACTACAAATCACATCTTTTCCGTCCTCGCTCCTCCAGCATGCAGTAGGGTTTGCATTTATAAAAGTAGCGTTCCTACCTTCCAAGCAGCCACTGCTTTCCATTCATTCCTACACATCAGTTAGCATGCATGTTCCCCTGGAGAGGAGGAGCAATAACACCCAAAAAGCACACGCGTAACACAGTTTTCATATAAATCTGTAAAAATGAGAAGTTTAATGGCAAACATGAAAATGACAGTGATTGTATCATTTATAAAAGCAACAACACAAAAATACATGTATCTGTTTATGAAAAAAAGTGTACCGTAGCTACCATGTACGTGAAACAGGTTTCCTCTGGATATCAAATTATTTGTCAGTGCACTCCGAATGTCTTGATCCCAAACTTCTTTTCCTAAAGACATTAGAAAAGGAGGTGATCGTAACCCTGCTTCTTTGAACACAAACAAAGACGACAACAACAACAAAACTGACAAATAATAATAATCACAGCCTTTAAGAATGACATCTCAAACCACAATCTTGACATAGAATTGCACTTCAAAATACTGGTCAGGGTGAATAAATATTTGTAGTACCTTTCTATATCCATTCTGGTAATACAGTACATTAACACAGCAATAGTATATCAGAGCTGTCAAAGGGGTTAATAGGGAAACTGATTAAAACTTTGTCTATTTTCATTCCAGCTGCTTTTGCATATAGTACAGAATTTGCATAATAGCACATAAATAAATTAACACCGATGACATCAAACGAGAGGGTAAAAAAAGATTTACAAAACATACTGCATATCTAACATAGTGTCTATATATATTATTCATATAATTACATAATAGCGTCATTCAGAAGCGGTGATGAAGTGCTCTTGCCTTTTGTCCTCGGTCTCCAAACCAGCGCTGTGTTTCTGCAGCAGACGCTGGTTTTCAGACTTTTGCACTGTCCCTTCAGACTCTCCCTCCTATCACAGATGTGTCTGGGAGGAAGGAGCCTTTTTTTGGCCTTGGGCGTTCTCGGGGTAAACACACCTCTCTGTAACATGTGCGTCTGCGTTTACCTGCGGATGCCTCGTCTCTGTCCCGACATCTTGTTGGACACTGAAGCGTCCTTGACTCTTTCTGTGCAACAGAGCGTCTGATCGGTTGCTCCCGGACTGTGTCTCCGGGTCCTGTGGGCCGGCTCGGCTGCTGGGCGCCGTCTCTTTGAGAGTGTCCTGGCGCTGCAGCACAGGAAGCCTCCCCTTCGCAGGGTCGCTCGGTCTCCAGGGCGTCCCCGTCCCCGCGAGGCTGGCTGTGGCTGCCGCGGGGCTGCTCACCAGGCTGTACAGAGGGAGGAGGGACCTGGGCTGAATCATGTGAATCCCCCCGATGGGAATCAGGAGGCTCTGGGCCCTGCTCGGCTGCTGGGAGTGCAGAGGGAGGTGACTCAGGAGGTTGAGGGCTCCCCGGGGCCGTGTGGGGTGTGAGGTGATGTGGATTGGACCAACCTCGTCCACAGACTACGACAGAAGAAGATGAAATGAAACCTGAATGGTTCTGCTGGGAAAACTAGGTCATTTTAGCTAAATGAGCAGGATACAATAAAGAAAAGACAGAATACCAATGAGGTACATTTAAATGGAAAACAAGTATGGTTTTTTAAAGTGCTGTGGTAAACAGTGACCAGCAGCGAAAGATATTTTATCTCCAGAAGAAGCCTCGTTCTTAAGCATTAAAAGCACGGCTTCATTCTTCTTTAAAGAGCATCTTGGCATGCTTTGAAGACAGTGCTTTAACTTCCCAGCTCACCGCAGTGATGTACAGGTGCACCTCAGGACACTGTGACATCACTGCTGGGCATGGTTACAGGCACAACAAAGCACACGTCTGTGAAACACTGTTTTCTAGCCTTTTGTTAAGTTACTCTGGAAAGACATCATCATGAGGCAACCTGGCTGAGAGCGAGGGGAATGGCACAGCAGGCAGGAAACAACAAACACGTCTCCTGTTGACTTCCTGAGGCTCAATCCAAATGTCTGGACTTCCCCTCGCTTGCAGACTCAAGAATTATCGGGTGAATTCTAGGGAAGTACCGGGGGCTGTCCAACCTCAGAGTGCGTGCTGAGGCTGCAAACATCACCACACTTTTATCGGATGATTAGACATACTTCATAGTAATATTAATGTGACAATGTAAAAGACCAGAACAATATTAAAAGCAGAAAAAATAGTCTCCCCTTGAATGTTGTACACAATTTATATGCTATGGTCCAGGTTTACTAAGTGTACCATATTCATTTAGTCAAGTCTGATACAACGTGAATTTGTTTATTAGAATATGTATTCAGATAAAGTTTCACTGTGCCTACTAACCTTTATCTCTGATTAAAACAAAAGACCCAGCATATATCTCGCTTAAATTCATATCCATGGAAACAAGTGAGGAAGTCCTATTTTAAGAGAGCATTTTATTTCCTCGCTCTGGCAGACTTGATGTAATGATGAGCACTCAACACATAACACACGTCTGGAGGGGGGACATTTGGATTCAGCCTGTGGGTGGACTTCTTGTTTCTCTGTGCTGCTCAAACTATTCAAATGTTTCTCTGAGACATGCTAAAACACAGTGTAACGGTGGCAAAAGAGAAGAGACAAAGGAACGACGTGGTTTGTTATCATTGCCAACATTAGCCACCACAGCCTTATGTTTGGTATTCAGCCGACAGACATACAAAAATGATTATGATACATATTTCTATATGATTTTTAATGTAAATTCATGACATCTGCAAACATCTCTTATTAAAGGAATGGGACCAAGATATTTCCTGGGTGTGATATTCTACAGTTGAAATGAACTTGTCAGTGTACTAAAATTTGTTAAAAAAAAAAAAAAAAGTGCAATAAGAAACTCTTTGTGAGACAGGCTGTAAAAAAGTCAAATGTGGCATTTTTTAAACATATATTAACAGTAGCAGGCCTACACATCAAATATTTAGACACATAAAAATGGCTTCCCTTACAAAATACACCTAATTATGAGTGCAGATGTGTAAAAAAAAACACCCCTGAAGAGAATGTGAATTAGTATCTGCTCCTATGAGACCTATATTAGTGTAAGGAGGAAGTGGTGTGGTTACACCGTAACATAACCACAAGTTTAGAGTAGATGTTTTTTTTATTTTATTTTATTAGGGTGAACTGAGATATTCACCCTTGCTGTTTTCGTCGTTGACATGTGGTTCCAATCTTTGGTATTTAACGATGGGCCTGTTTCTGATTTTATCAGCGGCTGCCCAGCGAAAACATGTTGTGTCTATTTGGGACTCTCCTGCATTATTTTAAGGGTCGGCGCTGCAGGCTCGGTTTGAGCGATATAAAACAAGAGAGTTGCCTTTCCTTCCTTTTCCAATAAATGCACGACTTTAAAATAACCTCGTATGTACCAGCCTATCTATATTTGTTCTAGATGTTGACTTACTGGGATTTAACGGAGCCACACAAGATTAGCTTTGTGAGGCAGAAGCTGATTTATTTAAAACTGTAGGCTAAACTAACAGAGATGGATCATGTCACAGGTGAGTGAAGACTGCGGTTTGAACAAAAGCCACCGTTTGACCAGCGGTAATTATACACAGGACAAAAACAGAGCACCCTGACAGATTCAGACTAAGAAGACAACAATGGCTGGCTTAGGTTAGACACAGAAAACTACTGAAAACATTGCAAAAGATGTTATGCCACCATGTTTTCTTGGAAGGTAAAGCTGAAGTGACTCACCAGCCTTGCCGAAGATGGTCGGCCTCTTGGGTGAATACAGGCAGAGGTGTCTGCCAGGGAGCCTGGAGGCCCGGAGGACTCCGATCCATGGGACTGGACTATTATAGGAGAAACACCTCTCACAGGAGAGACTGGTCTCAGGGCGGAGGTGGAGACATGACAACTGGATGGCGAGAGGGAGGAAGGGGGAGCAGGGGACTGGCGAGGCCTGGGAGACGGTGGAGACGGTTCCCTCTGTGGAACGAGGGACGGAGTACCCGCAGAACGGGAGCCTCCAGAGGACGCTGAGGCTGAAGCGTCAAAGCGTCTGCGGGCGAACAGGGCCCTCCTGGCGCTGGCTGAACTCTTCTGGGTGGAATCCTTGGTGGGAGGCGGGACGGGTTGGCTTGGTTCAGGGTCCATCGGCTGCAAACCAGAGCCTCCTGAATGAGGTGTGTCACTGTCAGAAGAGGCGTTTCCAGATCTTTCAACCACTTTGGGCCTGTTGTCTTCATCACGTCTGCCAGCCTTTTCCACTGCATTGTCACCTTCATCATGTCCACTCTTCCTCTGGTCAGAGTAATGACGATCTTTCTCCTTATCCGAGTGAAGTGAGCGTTCTTCACAGGCTCCTAGGACAGGAAAAAATTACATTTCAACTAATTTAGTTTAATTTTCTCTCCATTTCATTACACAACCAGCTCCATTCCTTAATTAAAACAATTCAGTACAACAGTGTAATATCATCTACAATCCTAATTTGTTTTTTGTTTTTAGAAATAAAATCATATTTTCAATTTAATTTCTTATTCCTGACAGCACTGCTGTCAAAGAAATCTATGGAAGTGTATAGGAATAAGTGGGCTGTGTTGTGTGTTGTATTCAATATGTACAGGCTGGGTGCAACATGTAAGAGCCTCTCCCATGTTTTTCGTGGCAAACCTCACACATATCTTCCATCTTGTGCGCCCAAGATCTTGATATACTGCTAATCAATGTTTACATTCCTCTTTAAACACATGGAAAATGTTGAAGCTCAAAGTGACAAAGCACATACAGAGATAGAGTCTGGAATCACAAAAGATATCTCTTTTTCGTGGCAAGGTGAATTTTATTGACCTTATGCAACCCGCCCATTTTTTCCTTTGTTTTATTTGTGGGTTTACCTCTTGACTTCTGGATGCTTTCGCTAGCAAAGCTCAGTCCTGATTGGTTCACAGCTCCCAGTCTACATTTCTCAGAGAGTATAGCCCATATGAGCCACATCCACCTGAGATGACAAAACTGTGTGCAACAGTGTAACTAACCAGGTGAGTCTCCACTGAACACTGAGTTTTTCTCAAAGAAATATTCTATTGACACACATTAAACACGCTCAGACAACCTCTGTTATAACATAATATTATGCATAATAAAACAAATGCCAACACATCCTGACCAGTCACCTTGACTAGAGTAGCAGCATGTCTGCTGACAGCTGATCCTGGTGCTGTGTGGGCCAGACTGTCATGTGATTCTAGCTCTGTCAGTCCTTCATGTAAGTTAGATTATACAATTGTTCACATAATTGATCAAACGTAGATAAAGGGGATCACAAGCACATTCCCACTTATGGTGCGGACAGGAAATTAAAAGATGAATTAACAGCGTCACAGCACCTCCTTTCTGTTGATATCAATAAGCTGAATGTTAGCTATGGAAGATTACCCACAGCCTACGTGTTTTGTTGTTTGATCAACAAACCAAGACTTGCCCATGCTCAACCAAAAAGATAATACTGTTTAAAAGTAATGTTGGCACTAATGGTAAGATAATATAGCAAAATCAGTACAAGAGAGAGCTCAGGACACGTCAATATAAGTCAGATCTGTATTATTAAATTATGTATTATTAAATAAAAACCCTGCCATTTATTTTCAGGTAAACTTAAATGTTTAGTGATTTAATAATAGTTTTAGCAGAAAATACTGGTTATTAGTATAATCAATTCAAACATGTCTGTGCTGCCCAACCAAATGCTAACGTGGTGTACCTTCATCTGCGTGATCTGGGTGACAGCAGGTCGCTTTTCCATGGGCCTTCGATCTTGCCTGTTCAGTAAGCGTTCCTGCTACGTGAAAAAAAGAATCTCTGAGCTCCAGCCGGATGGACAGTGGACACAGACATCACCAACTCAAAGAAAAAAAAAAAAAAACTCCTCTATCCTCTCTATCCTTACCTGTGGCTTTGAAAGGAACCTTGCAGGGTTTGCAGCTGTATGGTGGGGGTTCTGTGATGCCACGGGTGCACTTTTGCAGCACAGTGGTATTCTTCAGGTCCTCACACTGGCACTTCCTTATGCTTCCACCGCGCATGAGAGCGCACTTCTCATTCGATCTGTGGGTGTGAAGAGAGCGAGAGGTTTCGGTTTCGTCCTCGGAGCATTTCCCTGTCAGTTGTCTATTGATGCTGCTGCTCTCAGGATGATCGTCACAATCAATATGAGTGTAACTGGAGCTGACACACAGGCTGCAGGCCCTTTAGCACCTGTAAGAAGCTTTTTAGTGCCTGTATTTATCCAGTGTAAGTACGCTATCTGTTCTGCCTCTGCTACACAGGGCGCTCACACTGTGGCAGCTGGGCTCGGGGTCCACCCCTCCATGTACACTGAGGGTCCCTCAGCGAGGCGCCCACTTCAGCTTCAACAGAGCAGCTTTCATAACCTAAAACCAGGCCCCCTCCCACTGCCTTATAACCCCATCACAGCTCACACCACCACCAAGTCCAAACAAGGGGGAGCCTACGATGTGGCCCAAGGTCCGGGGTTTTGCTGCAGCCAGCCAATAAAAACAGTCCAGAGAGGGAGGGAAACCCTGGCCCAGACCAGCTGCTTCTCCAAATAAGCATGAAAAAACACCGAAAATGAAAACACGTTCCTACGATAAACAATCATTCTGATTATAATCGGCTGTTTTTTCTTCTATTTTCACTACAGGCTTCATGGCTGGATAAACTCGGCAGGTATCATAAACGGTCGTTTTTACAGTCTTGAAAAAACGGACAAGTTAATGGAAGACAAACACTTTGCCGTCATGCGGGAACACTATACGTCTACGCCATAAAGCAGCTGTATTCATAGGCTTTTAATGCGGCTGTATTCACACCCAACATTTCAGTCTAGCTACCCTTTCCTCCCCCCATGCCAACAAGAAAAAAATGGCCTCAGTTTTGTTTTTTTGTCCCTCAGACAGACTGAACTGACAGAGGAGGAGAAAGCGAGCAGGCGTGAGGATGACTCACTCTTTTAGGAAGGCTGTGATGAGCGTCAACAGGGATTTGTTCACAGACACACTCCCAAACCAAAAAGAGACACACAGATGGCACCTCTCTGCACTCCCCTGCAGCGCAGTACTTTTATTTTTAATGGTTATCAGAAGGACTGCGTGTGTCTGGTTTAGGGATAATACAAAGCAAGGGGTCCTGAGCCCTGAAATGTTGATACCTTGCTAGCCAGCTGTTACAATTTGCAGGCAAGCAGACAAGGCAGGACCCAAATGCAGGACACAAAGGCTTCGAGCAAGTTCAAAGGCATAAATTGAAACTTAAAGAGTCTTTCAAAAAGGCCAAATCCAAAAACTCAAAAACCAGAAAAACAAAAACTCACTTGGAGGCAAAATAATCAGCAGACTAGAATGCAGGCAACAAACGGACAGAACAGGACTTGAAATGTGACTTGACACAGGAAACTAGAAACAAAACGACGATCTGGCCACCAGACAAGGGAGACATGGACTATATATACACACAAGAGGTAACAAGGCACAGGTGGGCACAATCAGGGCGGGGCAGACAATCAGACAGGAGGGAAACACACTGAGGCAGGAAGTCAAGGGACCTGAAACATGAGGGAGAGATGGTTTCAAAATAAAACATGACATGCCAGAACAGGGAACCAGAAACATGACAGACATGGAAACTTGACATATACATGACACACATAACATAACCAGAAACCAGACATGCCATTCAACAAATACACAGGACATGACAATACTACAAGAAAACTAAACACACTAAGCCAAAACATGAAACACTTGACAGACTTGGAACATAACAGGCATGACAAGAAATAACCAAAACATAACCGATAAGAAAACCTACACATGACAAGACAACCTGACCCAAGACAAAACCAACAGAACATGGAACAAAACATGATACATGAAAACCCAGACAGGACCAGAAAAACCCATACAAGACACGAAACATGACACCAGCTTTATCAGTGGCTGTTTGTCTGTTTTTCACTGAAAGGCTCTGCAACATCAGCAGAGCTACATTAGATGGAAGAAAATGTTAATTGAGTGAACTAAATGAATATTCAAAATAAGACTCACTGTGTCAAGTTCTGAATCTCGTTCGTAAATGTTAGCTTAGTGACTCCACATCCCAAAATAAACAGAATTTTCTGTGATTTAATAGTTAATAAATAAATAAATTGACATAAACAGATCAAAAGAGGGTTGAATCAACTTAATCATGAATTGATTTGTCAGCAAACGAGTTATGCTCTCATTTTCCTCATTCTCAAGATATATTCACATAACAAATGCATAAAAAACAACGAAAACACATAATAGTGACATACAGACCCACATAATAATAAACTATTTAAGAGTGGTTTAACTGTAGGTTCAATGTTTGTTTGTCTGAGGTGTACTGTTATACAGTTTCAACAGCCACCTGCCAACCAATCAGAAACAAGTATTTTCACTGGCAGTGACTTAAGTTTTTTTTTGCCCATTGACAGTAAATTAGACAGATGTTGTTCATCTGGTTGCAGTTTAGAAATAATGAGATCCAGGAGTTCAGTATTGAGAAGCACCTACATGGGCCTACCAAGCCTAGTCACCACTGCCTTTCAGGCCAGATTCAGGGCCAAAAATCCCCTAAAATATGTTAATCTGGAGCAAATTTTAAAAGTGTATATACTTATTAAAAAAGAAAGACGTTTTTTCCTCTTTTCCCCTAACAAAGAGAAGGAAAATGGCCACTTGATTTGTCTAACAGACTGTTGAAGCCTTCTATAATCTTTAGTTGAACAAAAAAATGATGGCAAACTTGATTTTTGTGTTCATACAGGCACCATTGTTCATATCAGGCTTAAAAAAAATGTAAAACTATTCTTTAACCTTTCAGGGAAATAAACTATCCATACTGAAAGACCAGTACATGCCTTCCAAATGGATTACAAATAATAAAAAAACGGATCCTCTTCTTCTTTCAGCATATCTTTAGACCACTTTTCTTTTTTGTCTGGCTCGATGTAATGACTAATTTTACCTATGTACCTGTATGTGGTGTATATTTTGTATTTATCCCACAGACTGAAACGTGCTGCCTCTCCATGTGAATGGCTGTGAGGGTTGGTGTAAATGAATCTCTGCAGGAGCAGAGGAAGCTAAGTAGTTTCCTGGCTTCAGCCCCTTAACAGACGGGCTCTGTTGGTGCAGACAGCCAAGCCTTGGCCTCTCCAACATGGTGGACAGACAACAGTTTCCACAACATACCACAATATGTGACGCAAGCCCTAAACACTAATGAGGTACACAAGTAATGAGCTGCATCAGATTTAACGCAGTAAATCTAGAAAATATGTCACCAGTTATTAGCTAACATTCTTATGCATCTTACACAGTGCTGAGCTGTAATAAGTTCATACTCACCCTCTCTCAGAGATCCAAACTTCGGGAGATTGTTTATTTCTGGAGCATGACTGTGCTTCCTCCTCCACCTCTTTCTTCTCTCCCTCCCTCTCGTCTTTTCGGTTTGACCTGCTGTCATCTGGTGACTGCTGTCCCTTCCTCGTACCCTCATGGTCTCCTAAGTACGACTGGCAGTTGTAGACCTACACTCGAAAGAGACATGGGCAAATTCACCAACTCTGCTCCAGCATGCCCAGGGAGACAAAAATTGGGAATTCTCATTGAACATTATGTTTAATTTCACTTATTAAAGCATCCATCCATCCATCCATTTTCTAACCCGCTTCTTCCTGCACTCAGGGTCACGGGGGCGCTGGAGCCTATCCCAGCTGTCTTAGGGCGAAGGCAGGGTTACACCCTGGACTGGTCGCCAGTCAGTCGCAGGGCCACTTATTAAAGCATATGTATTTTTTTCCCTTTGGATTCATTGTTAAGATTTTTAAACAACATATGGTTATCAAAAGAAATTTAGTAAAGCATCTTTCCTCCATTTTTGGGAACTGAAGCTACTGTGAGAATTGAAAACTAGTCTTGCAATGCTAACCTGCCCTTTGCCGTACCTTCTATCCACAGGTGAAAAAAGCAAAGAGGCTTGCTAAGCTAACATACAGAGAATGTAAACCATGCCAGGGATACTTTTGAACCAATTTAACTTGAATTATGGGCCTTTAGGGTTTGACTGTCTTCCACACTGTATTGTCTGGGAGAGATCTTTTATATTTTGATTGATCTAATAAATGTGAAATTCACAGAAATTCACAAAGGGTAGTCCTCAGATTCACAGACAATTTGAATCAGTGGTTAGCATTGTAATTACCTCAGTTGGGTGTGGTCTTTTGTCATCCTCTTCTTCCATTGACTTAGTTGTGGTGACTGACATGGGGGATATAGTGTAGATGGAGGGACTGAGCCTCTGCTTACAATGCAGCAGAGAGAGAGCTGTCTTGCTGGAGAGGCCAGGTGGGTTAGGGTCATAGCCACTAGTGGACCACGATGAATAGACTGAGGGCTTCTGTTCGTCCAGAGTAGAGTGGTTTGGTTTAATGTAGTTCAAATAGCACCAGCTATTACAGGTGCTGGAAAGCAGACTGGGGAATGATGGTGTGATGGGAGAACAAACACTTGGTAAACATGACTGAATTTCTTCTTTGAGTGCCTGATTGCATGTGTTGACTGATGCCTTATCAACACATCCCACCTCCCTTTCCTCTTCTTCTTTTACTCGTTTCTGCTGCTGTTGTGACTCAGGGGAGATCTCTATACTGTTTGAAGGGGAAAGCATGCGCTTGTTGCCACCTGTGCCTGATATTCTCAGTCCGTCGTCAGACCACAGTTGAAGATCTGGACTTATATTCCTGTGGTTTCTTTGCTCAGCTGTCGGAACACCTGTATTCTGTGAAATGTCATCAGCCTTCTCCTGGGTCCTGGGGCAGGAGGACTGAGACAATGTTGTGTATATGGCACAAGCTAGGGTGAGGGTGTCTGTTTGGAGACGCACTGCTACTGCCGGAGATGTGACTGGCCTCAATAATTCGAGACTAGAAGTGATGTGAGGGACAGACTGCTGAACGTGCGAGTGGCTCACTTGGATTTCTGAATAATCATCATGCAGTAAGGGAATCTCTAACTTGAGCCCCGTAGACATGGGTAGATAGCGAGCTCTTGCTGCTCCTGATGGTCCATGTGTCGGATAGGGCTGTGGTGCTTGAGGAAGGGGCTGCTTTGTGTGAATGTGTGAGGCCTCTTCTTTTTCAGGATCTACAGATGGGCAGTGAGTGAGGGAGAGTTCTGTGCTACCTGTCAACTGAATATTTTGACTAAGTTTCCACTGAGAGAAGATCTCTTTGCATTGTAACCTTACTGGATTGTGCAAGACTGTGTCACCTGATAAAGGAGAAGTAGGGGACCTACTGCAGTACACAGAAGTTGGGCTTGCTTGAGAAGATGTGCAAGGGCTGACATGTTCAGGACTACTGCCCGGTATGATACACTGCTCCTCCTCCTCTTCTGGATCTCTGATAGCAGTGTGTCTCATAAGAAGACATTTTCTTCGTTCCCTCCAACCAACTGCGGAGCGTTCAGGGGACAGACAGCTATAGTCAAAAGACTTACTGCGGGTCTCAGCCATTAGGACAGTTGGTTGTGGGTCATGAGGTGCCTGCTCAGATGCCGAACGCCTCATCTCTCTGTGCTGATGCAGACCAGGCACCATCAACATGTGAGGAGCTCTTGATCTTCTCAGTGGTGTTGATGTTGATATCTCCATGTCTGGTCTATTTGACTCTTCAAAAGATGTGGAACGACTGGATGCATAAGATGCACTACTGTCCTGACTTGGACTGCGGGGAAGGGATATAGAGTCAAAACTGGATTCCCCAGAGGACTGGGCAACCTCGGCTAGACGTAAGCGCTTCTTCTTTGGGGGAAGCTTTTCAATAGGAAGTTGGGCCAGAGAGGGGCTTCTTTGTGGCCACTGAAATTCATCAGGTTTCTCTGCATGCTTTACAGCAGGGGTTGGCTCCATTGAGTTCTCCATGCTCATGTTGGAGTCCTCTGTGACCAGTATTTCTGGAACCTGCACACTGTGTTGGCGGACCAGCTTTCGGTTTGTTAGATTTGTTAAATGTTGTTGGGTTTGTTTTTGAGGCACCAGTTGATATTCTTCATGGGGTGGAGAGTGTTTTGTTGCCTCATTGCCTTGACTCTCATTGCACAAAGATTCTTGTTTTTCAAATGAACTGGTATGTTGAATTACTGAACAAGTTTGCAGTGTAGGTCTTCTGGGGCCCTCATAAGCTGCACTGCTTTCATCCTTACACTGCCCCGACAGGAGCGCAGGAGAGGGTAATGAAGGAGAAGAAGGGTCATCAAATTCAAAACTCTCCTCTTTCCGTCTCTTGCGCATTGCTGAAGCTCCTGCTCTGACTGCATGGTTAATCAACTGTGAACACTCCATTTGACTAATTACCACCTCATTTCTGGGATGATGGGCTACGCACAGGCTTTGCTTGTGTTTCTTATAACCTTCCCAATCTTTGCATCCAGTGCCACAGGCCTCACACTCATATGGCTGCGGTTGACTTTGCTTGTGGTCAGGCACAGTGGTTATGCTGTCAGGGTAAAAAGAATGAGGAACCTCATGCTCCTCTTTTGTAAATTCTGCACCAAGTGGGATTTCAATAGCTGGCTGCCGTCTTAGCATCCCATAGCGACGGGATGCTTGCATTTTTGAAGGCTGTCGTTCATCAAAGGACTGACTTGAGCGGAATTTACTGGGGCCACCACTGGAGGCATCAAATGAACTTGATGCAGATGGCATTGAGTGACTTCTCACCAGAGGGGCAGTGGATGTTTGGCCAGCTGGCTGCTCCACATTTAGGGATGGATGATGAAATTTTTCACATGGAACTCCCATGGTGATGGAGCCACTGTTTTTATAGCCCAGATCTCCAGCTTTAGGGCTATGAATAAGTTGTTCTTTCATGGATGAACTCTTCTGAGACTCTGAGCTATTCTTTCTGGAGAGCGAGAATCTCCTTGGTTTCACACTGTCAATTTTACTGGTGTCCACCACTGCCTCATTGATAGTGATAAGTTTGGTGATATGGTCAATGACCTGCTTCTTGGGGACTGTGAAAGGGATGCTTTTGTCCTCCTGACCAGAGGGCTGCTGGTTATGGTGCCGAGACATCCTCTGTAGGTGTCCAAGACGTCCATACTTGCCGAGGATGATCTCTGCATAGCTTTTGGCACTTGTGTTCGGGGGGCTGTCCTGTGACTGCTCAGTGCTCTCAGAACGAGAGAAATATCCTGATTCTGTGCTTCCTTTACTTCCTAAAATTAAAGATGATGTCTTTTCATCAGAAGAGTCTCGGGGACCATGTTTTCCTCTACTTAGTCGCAGAGCCAATCTCTTTTTTACTGCGTAGGAGTTATCATTTCCTCCAGTGCAGTCTTTATCCCTGTCTGTTTCATGACTTTTGATTGAGGCTACGCTGCCTTGTCTTTCTGTATGGGAAGATGCTGATGACAGTTGTCTGGTTTCATCTTCTGACTCAGTGACTTGCTCCTCTAACGATCTTGGCTCCCCAAGTGCCAGACCTGCTTTCACCCTGTGCGTATGTGACTTGCGGTGTTTGTACAGGTTACTCTTGGTCTTAAAAGAGAAGCCACATGGGGCACAAGGGTAGGGTCTTTCACCTGTGTGGGAGCGTATATGTTTCTGTAGGACACTAGGCTTTGTACATGCACGGCCACAGTAAGTGCAGACATATTTGCCTGGTCTCTGAGGCTTTCGCTCACGTTTCTGTTTAGGGATGCCCTCCTGGGTTTCCGGTTTAGACTGGTTGGGGCCACCTGCTGAGGAAGGTTGTACTCCTGGTAACAAACTAGAAACTGCGGTTCCTTTTGTTGCCTCATTTTTGTCTTCCAGAGCTGTATCTGAGTCAATGCTCTGTCGCTGGTGCCTGAGACGTTTACGTTCAGGATTCTGTCTTCTGGACTGTTTGGGTTGCTGTTGTGTGCCATGGGGCTTTGGGGAGCCGGTTTGTTGTTGCTGACGGGGCTGGGGGGGAGACTTAGGCTGCGGGCCTCTGTGAGGAGACTCTGGCTGACAATGCTCTTGACCTCCGGACTGCTCCCCAGTCGTCAGGCGTGTATGCAAGGCCTCCATAAAACGGAAGGAAAGCCTTAGGTAGACGAGTGTGATGTGTCTGCCTGAGCCAGGCTACAGAGATCAAGCCAAATCATTAACTGGATAAGGGGTTTAATGTGAGAAAATGAAATTATATCCACTTCAGCTGGCTACCGGGCATAATTTTTTTCATTTGTTTTACTTGAATTTTGTTCCTTGGCAGTGGAGTGGTGCCATCAGATGTAGAATGGCGGCATTGAAGAACCTTTAGAATGCAGCTGAGATATTTCATATGCTGTGGAGGAAGTCCTCTGCCATGCTGAGCAAAAGAATCCCATCCCCATCATGAAGCGAGCCTTGCTGCCACACACTCTTAGATGACTGAGACAAAATATATGATTCTTCGGTCCTCTCGACACAAAGATCTGTGAAGATAAAGAACCATTATATAGAATAGTGCAAACGATGCAACTCTGAGACACAGATAACCTTCTGACCCTCCGCTTGCCAAATATGGATATTTATGTTTCATGTGTTACATAATCGCTGTATGTGTCATAACATCCAGCTTCCACTTTCCCCTGGCTGTTGAATACTTTTAAATTAGAATGGTTTATGTAATATTTTGGATAAAAATAAAACAGCATGCAGCAAGTAAAAGTGATGATTCTGCGAACATTACCAAAGAGAGAGGCAATATGTCTAATGACTGTGATGGGGACATTCCAATAACAGCATAATATGAAATCATTATAGTCTTCAATAATTTCTAATCAACCATGCATTACCTAATTCAAAGCAGTGAACCATAACATCTTTCTTTTGGAAAGCATCACATATCCTACCCACTCCCATGAAATGAGTCAGATCTTCCTGCTGCAAGACATCATTATACCCAACCAGGAACTGTCATTTTCACAATGAAATACAAGATCTTCCAGGCTGAGGAAGGAGTTAGTCACATTTGTTGGCATGAAAGCACCTTTGTCTTTTTTATTTTTTGTCTTAATGAAATTGCTTGAAGTTTTCTTTGCATAATTAATTACACTGGGATTAACTAAGGGACTGTGGCATGTGAACCTGGCAGAGTGTCTCAACATGCTCTAATTAATGCAGCACATTTGACATGTTTTGTCATCTCATATCAGACCACGCTCCCTTCAAAATGATGACAACCAGCCTGCTATAATACAGAGGGCATGTGAATGGCTTTACCTGTTTCATTACTTTAATACATATGAATACTTTTATCTGATTAACTGTATAGACACTCAAACAGGGTAGGACAAATGAAAGCAAGGGATTGCTGTTAGCTGTGAGTGCATACACAAGGTGACTCAGTGCAGATACTGAAGAAAACTCCTAAGGTTTTTTTGTGCCAGCATACTGAAACAGTAAACAAGGCATCCCACGCACTGACCAGCTGGTTTCTACACCCACGTTCTGGTGGAAGACGGCAAAGCTGCTGGATTATATCCAAATTACTGATAACAGGTTGATAACCATCTTTGGTTTAACTTGTGGGAAGGGTATATATGCCAGTATTGGAAAAACACTGAGCCAACATTACTTTTCTTTAGAACAATAAACAAGCATTCTACAGTATAATACTTCTTTTAACTACATATAATTATATGTTCTCCTAGGATCAGTCAGATGTCACCGGCCAGTCTCTTGCAGTGAGACTAGTGAGTGCTAAACGTAGGTCAGACAGGTAGTGTAACTGGACTAAGAGTTTTTTGGAGGAAAGTCAGGCTTTACCGAAAATAAAGCCTCAGAGCTCAGACTGTGAGACATTCAGAGCGCAGCATACTCGGTAAGAGGGTGACAATGAGTGGAGCGAAGTCAATTTCAGATGGGGCACACGCAGCACAGAACTGGCACCTAAAACCTTTTTTTAAAAGAAAATCAAGCAATGCATCTGCTCATTTACACTTGCACATATCACACTTATTCCAGAGTTAACTACAGACTGTTCATTTGCACCTCTCATGGTGCAAATGAACATTCCTAGCAGGCAGTTTTTTTTTCTCTTCAACCCTTCTCTCCACATGGATCCTGTTTTGCCCCTGTCCTTGGCTCTCAGCCTCTGTGATTCTCTCGAGGTGAACCGTTGCAAGGCTCTGCTAGAAAACACCCGTCTAGGTGTAATGTTCTCTGTGTCACAGAGCTGTTGGCTCGGGAAAAGAACTACATATTTAGAAAAAAAAAAGAATATCCACGTCCTTTGATATTTGCATGTCGGAGCTGTTTACATGTAGTGGAGAGTGCTACTGCATATGCCAAAAAATGTGTTGAGTCTTTTGTACCTCTAGAAGGAGCTGTGCAGAATTTAGTACATTTCCTCGAGTGATGTCATTTAAAAGAAGTGAGCTTATCGGACATCTGAATCGTTGCAGTGTTGCAGTGTTCATATTTGCAGTATGAGCATGCATTTTCAGTCACAATCTGCAGAGTGCTTTTAAAACCTGAAGGTACTGAAACACCTCAAGTTAAGTTAAAAAAAAAAACTCTTATATAAATTTGTGAAATGCTGCATCCATTCACACACCACACAGAAAGAGAATATTGTATAAATGGCTTTTTAAAAATCTTGTCAATTTCCTCTTCTCACACTAATGGGCACCCAGCGGTGGTTCCTATGGTAACGGCCCTAAACCATGTGGTAGCAGATGGAAGGAGAGCTGGAGGGCTAAATTTATCTTCCAGCATCCTCACCGACTACAGAGAGAGGGAGAGAGCGAGGCAGGCGAAGGTGCCTCCCTCCTAGAAGCTACGGCTTTTTGAGGAGAGAACGGTACACATCTCAAAAGAAAATCAATACTTTGGGAGTCTTGAATTCGTACTACCGATCCTCCTCCAGTTTTTCAGGAGGACGGAGAAAGGAAAGTGCATAGTGTGCATGGGCATGACAAAGAACACTGGAGCAGTCTCCATGAAAAACTAAGCTCCATCATTTTAAACAATTCAACCACATTCAACCAACTGTTTTAAACCCTCCTCTTGTATGATTTCTCTCTTTTTAAGCTTGACCTTAAACAACACCATTTAAAGTGAAAAAGGCTCAGCATTTGAAAACACCAACACAACAGATTTTTATGTGTAGAAAAAAAGCAGCAGAAATATAAGCTACTAAAATTAACCATGACAATGACATTCAGAGCATCCGAATGGGACGTTGAGGCAAAAAGGAGGGATTTCATGTGATGATGAAACACAATGAAAAGAGAATGCTAATGTGATTTCACCATCACCTTAAATCACCATCTCGTAGACTCATCTGAACCAGGCGACGCCGTGAACGCGCTCATCTGTTGTGCTCCCACCACAATGTCAGCTGAGCAGTACTGTCAAGTCAGAGCGCGCAGCTTCATCAGCGGCCTGAGAGCGGCGCTCTCGAGGGACGGAGGAGAGCCCTCTGGGACTGAGTGCACGCACAACCGTTCCACTGTGTGTCTATGCATGTGTGTGTGTGTGTGTGTGTGTGTGTGTGTGTGTGTGTG
>JBAJHX010000040.1:2742409-2753086 GCA_037176925.1 Amniataba percoides | reverse complement strand
TGTGTGTGTGTGTGTGTGTGTGTGTGTGTGTGTGTGTGTGCATGTACCTCGGGAGCACTCCCCAGTCCACGGGAGGACATGCCAAGCACAGGAGGCTGGATGCACAACACAGGGAGCTCATTCACTCCCAGCCTGAGCTGTGAGCTTTAATACATCCACAGCCCACGGACCACTCACTACATGCACTCTCCCTCTCCTTCATTCACACACAGACACACACAAACACCCTCACTGCAGAAGCTGCACTGGCTGCATATGCTTAAAAACAGCAGAAATATTCAGCCCGCTCCAAACGTCCCTGCTTGCTCAGGGTATGATTCCACAAATGAGTCTTGTTTTTTTCCACCACTCACTGGCTCATTGATGCAGCAGCCTCTTTGCAATAACAAAGACCTGAATGGAGAAAATCCCCCAGTCCTCACCACTCACACCGCCTCACACACCATCAAAAATCACGGCAGATGACAAAAAGGATCAATGGCTTTGCTTTTTCTTTTTTTTTTTTTTACCTGGTAGCAGGTGGTGTTGTCCTCCGATTGTGAATGACTGGAAGCAAGGAGAGCAGGGAGAGCCAGAGAGAGGTGAGGGGAAAGAGAGAGAGAGAGAGAAAGGATGAATGAGAGTGACGGTGAAGTGAGAGGGGTAATCGAGTCTCCGCTCTACGTGCACTGGGCTGACAAACAGGTAGCTGAGTATATTATGCGTATGAATGAGGAGGAGGGGACACTCTCTCCCCGTCTCTCTCCACCTCTTTCAAACGCCCCCCCCCTCGGTGTCTCTCTTTCAGGTCAAAGTGAAGTAGCAGCTCCTTATTTGGAAGTTGACGTAAGCTTGTGTTTCTTTTGGCAGCGGTCTCGGGCTGCACAGCTGGCAAAGCGGTGAGAGGCAGCGGGGCAGGGTGAGTGGTCGGCGTTTTAATTTGACCGGGAGAGGGGGCGGAGGGGGTTACTTCATATTTTTAAGACACAGTTTCCCCATTCAGGTCTCATTTTCCAGCATAGGTGGAGAGCTATTGCTGCTGCATTCTGGGAAAACCCTGGAAAATTTAAGGACCCACTTGGGGGGGGGGGAAGAAAAAAAAAAAGGCACAGGGATCCAGTTTTTAAGAGCAGCTCTGGAGAATGTCCACACACCACAGCACGGCGTTCATGCTCCTGCCAGGGGTCCGGCTGAAACGAGTCCAGGCAGCTCTGACATCACTCTTTTATGCCGCGGGTCGCCCCCCCCTCCACCCTCTCTCTTCTCCGCAAAATGACTTTTTTCAGCAGGCTGAAAAACACGTGGAGCATTGAGGGATTACCAGCCGGTGGGATGGAGGCAGGCGGTCGGTCAGCCACTCATCTGGCCGGGCGTGAAAAGGGGAAGCTGAGAGGGAAATGGAAGAGAGCCCAGGGTGTCCATCCTGCACCAGGCAACAGAGAGTCCTTGTGACGAGGGCTCCAAATATGAAAATGCTATGCAAAGCCCAGCTGGGACATTGAAATTTCTGGATTTAGGCACTGACAGACAATTTTATCCTCGTCAATAAAGCATGTAAAACAGGATTTAGATCATCACCTGACCCTAAAAGTCACCTCTAAAGCAGATCTTTTAAGACTCACTTTGCCATCATCTGTTTGGATGTAATTTTGCATTTTTTCAAACACACTCACTGCCACATGAGTTTCCATCTGGCTGTTTTTAAATGTGTTTTCAATTTGCACTCAAAAAACTAATCTGAGTTTTTTCTATATCAATGCATGGAACAAACATAGATGCCATATTTCACATTTTCTCATAGTTTTTTGGTTTGATCTGTGACAGGGGCTCTTTTAAAGATTTCTTCTTGTTGCATCCTTTTCACCTGCACGATATAATGGTACCCAGCTGGAGAGTCATTGGTGGAGAGCCACCAATGGCTAATATTGTCAGTATATCTACGTGCACATTGATTTGCAGAAACGTTTTCCATGTTCAACATTTGTGATAAATCTGGGTGGAACTCTCCTGGACAAAGTTAAGCTGTTAGTGCTGCGAGTACATTAGAGGTCCACCCCCCAGCACTAATCGTGCATTTATACCAGTTTAAAGAGCAGCAAGAACAGAGAAACTGCATGTTTTTACAACGTGTGTGTTCGCCATTCTGAGATGGTCACCTGCTGTCTCTAGCTCCTTTAATTTGCTGAATCAATAGTTATTTCCAACTTGGAATCACAAGCACCACCCGGCTTCACACCTGCAGCCGACACAACAGCTGGCTTACTGTGGCTGTTATTGTAGCAGGCTGCAGAAATATCTGGGTCAGAGCTGGAAGTGTTCCCGCATTTGTTACAAGTTAGAAATTACAGTTAGCAGCCACTGTTACACAGTCTACTGTCAATTTCTGATGCTACAACAGTGTTTTATTTCATAGAGCCAATCCAGTTTTTTTATAAGGTACAATCAGTGATGCTAAACACCTCCAAATGTACAATAATTCCAACATGCCACATTATTGACTGTTCAAAAATCTATTCAGTTCACATTTAACAGATTAACATCAGGACACTGTTGTTACAAACAGTATATATACAGTTAGACCAAAAATTCATTCAAATAATCATTCTTAATTTTATGATTATTTGTTTTTTGGTGACACCTCGCAGCTCAGCTTACCACACACTGGGTGGTAAAATCCTTCCACACTGGATTCTCATATTTAATTTACACTCGTCATATCAGAGGACGTGTTAGTTGGTAAGGTTTGAACTATTACTTCAAATACAGAACTGAGAAGAGGCAGTTTTTGTTTAGAATCCTGATAGTCATAGTCCAATATTAAATTTGGGACTGACTAACTTCTTTCTGTGTATATTATAGGTGAGAGCAAACATTTTGCAAGAGACCAGTTAAGTACCAAAGAAATGACAGCAATTTAATTCAAGCTGCAGAGTGAACTCACAGAAAACGGTTGGACATTTATATTTTGCATGGCAAGACAGAAGTTTTTTGTTGTTTGTTTTTTGCTTTTTTTTTTTACAAATAACAAACCTAACATCCTTCTATTTGTGCCAGATGACTGGTTATTGAGGTTACATCTGATGAAACAGAGGTGTTTTTTTTTTCTTTCAGCACATTTTGGTTTACTGTGGTATCATCTGAGTGTGACATGGAGGCCAATATTGGCTCAGTAAATCGGTCGCACTTCACCTGTCAGCCTTTCGGGAGGCGACAGAGCTGCCTGTGTCGCGCTCTTTCAGCAGGGAGCTTCGCCTCTGTGCAGCTGGGGCTCGTCCGGATGGCCTTGTCACAGTGTGAACATCACGCTACCAAACACAGCTCCTCAACAGGAGCGTGTCTTTGTGTGAGGAATGTAGGACGAGGAAGGGACGGAAACAAAAGATAAGGTCTCACAATACTGCCCTCTTTTCGCTAAAATGAGCACTGTGAATTCATTCCGCACCTCAAGCTATACAATACATTAACATTTAGCGGTGGCTGAATAGAAAATGAAGGGCTATTTTTAAAGATGCAGAGGGTAAATCTGCCAAATTTCACTTCAGCCACCATTTTATTTGCCTTTAAAGCTGACAAACCTGTGGCGGAGAAGAAAGGGTGATCGAGAGGAAAAAGCACGCACTGATGCTTTTCTGAAATTGAAAAGCTTTTGTTTGTATTGTTTTTTTTTTACTTACTGTATAATAATCACCAACAGGAGACTTAATCCATCTTTTCATTTACCACCAGCACCGTTGGCCATTATGTGAACTAGTGCGAAATTGCAGCACAACAAAAGCGTGTGTGAAAATCACTGTTTAAGGAAGGTCACACTTAAAACAGGCCAACAGCAAAGCCTGGTGTTTTTGTTTTGTAGCGCCCATCTCATCAATCGAGTAATCTCCAGCGGTGATGTGCATTACAGCAGACTTCAGCAGGACAAGGCCAGGACAGATAACCTTCAGCCTGTGGAAGCCCGGGGGCCAATCAGGCTGTTAGTGCCCCGGGCTGGGTGAGGAGACGGTGTCGACGTGCTTGTGGGCTGCTTGTTCTGCTAATAATCATACATGGCTGCTGCATGCTCGAGAGAGGGGCATCGTCAGTTGGCGTTGTGCAATTTTAACTTGACAGTGTGAGAAAATGACTGAGAAAATGAGCGGGATGACATCACCCGAGTGTCTCAGCTTAGAGAGCACAAATTTAAAACAGAAAGACAGCGTTCGGCACACTGGGGTGGTCTGAAGAAGGGGGGTTCATAATCTGACACTGTCCTCCCCTCAGACCACGTCAAGATGACTTTCTCACATTTTTCTATAGTGGCATCATTGAAAGTGTGTCGCTTCAACTGTTAGCAATTCCTGAAGAAAATCCAAAAACATGATGATTCTCAAGCAAGCTCTGAAATGATATGGCACAATCTCTGCTTTTCTATTTCTGTGGATGAACGGATGTTCATTCAGCACACAGAGTTAACAGCCTATAACCACCCAATCTAAAAATGTGTGTTGTGTCTGCGTCTGCAAGAACTTAAATATGTGAGCTGTGTGCCACGACCTGTGCTGCTCCTCCTCAAATCACTCAGCTAAACTCTACAACTAGAACTGCCTTTTATTATTTACTGGGCACATCTGCATAAAGTGGAGTAAAATCCCACATTTGTCTGCTTCGACATCTGACTGACTTGCCATAGTTTGGCGGCGACTGCTCAATATCCCATTTTACACTTAAAAGGCCACTATTGGCACATATAATGACACATACAGTGGACGGGATCCGACCCCCGGTTGGTTTGCGGTGGCGTGTCAGCGGCAGCATCCGAGCTTAGGACGGTGCTGGCTCCGTCCTGCAGTGCCACAGAGGGAGTTTCTGGGCACTGTGCCACCTGTCAGAGGAGAGAAAACAGCCAGTGTCCTCCTCAGCATCCCAGCGGTCCAAAGCTTCACATATGGCCCTTAAACAGCACCGAGACAGCAGAATCTGTCACCGCCGCTTCCTCCTACAGTGCCGGGTGGTCTTTAGCGAGTCGGCCTGTGGTACTTAATGACCTCTGAAATGCATTATCACAGTGACTCGAAAATACGGGAGTGCGTGTTTGAGGCAGAACATGTCTGAGGGAGTGCACGCTGTCGACTCAGAATATAGACAGTGGAGAAGAAGAGGGCCTCTTTCATGTACAGTGTGTGTACCGGGCTGTAAAAATAACAGTGTGTCTGGATCTGGGGGGCTGATGTGTACCTTTTACCAAGAGTATGTGTGTGTGCATGAGTGTGTCAACCAGGCCAGTAAATCCCAACACATAACCACAACCACAGGTCCCCTTGCCTCCCTCCAGACGTCCAGCCACAGACAGACCAGAGGACCCCCCCCACACACACACACACCTCCCTCCTCCGCCATACAACCACCAACCAGAAGGGAACAGATGCCCCCCTCAACCTCAACCTGCCCCGGTGGCCACAGAAAACAGCAGTGCGACCAACACATGGCACAAGGCTACGAGTCCACAGAGAGAAATATCCATCTGAGCTCTAAAAAGTGTCTGGACAAAAAAAAGAAAAGACTTCCTTACAGTAGACCATGTTGACAGATGTTGAGCAGAGCTCAGCTGTGGTGGGTGGTGCTCGTTCAAACCCCACTTCCAAACGTTCCAATAACATACTAATTTCATGGATGTACAAATGGACCTTGTACGGACCAAAGAGGCCTGTGTGTGTGTGTGTGCCATCATTAAGATTTTTACTGTGCGTCACAGCACCGGGACCATAACACACCTAGCAGCCTTTTCAGGACACTCCCAACTCAACACACCATGTTTTATGATCCATTTTCATCTGTCAGGCTCGTCATTATATCAGAGTACTATGTGTAGTAACTGATTACTTTAGATAGGGTGACTGTTTCATCACAGCCAGGGTTTTATTTTTGATCATCACTAAAGGGGAGCTGAAGTCAACTACATGAGATTAAAGGTCAGATACAAAGTACACATAGACAGGAAACAGCTGGCCTGGATGTCACTGCTCCCATCCAGGAAGTACCCCCCACCCCCATATAAAACTAAAACTTTACAGTTTTTACATTTTGGTCTTTGGGCAGGTTTCGTACACTTTGGATGGAGCCAGGCTAGCTGTGTTGGCTAGTTACAGCAAAGCGTCTTCAGCTGGATATTAAAGTGGTATTGATCCTCGCGTCTCAGTGAGTAAGCACATTCGCTTTGCTTTTTTAAAAAAACTGCAACCGAGATATCAAATTGCAGTTTGAAACTGTAGTAAGTACTGAAACACTGGCCAGTAGTAAACAACAGCTATAATCCTTCAGTTCTAATAGTAAGAAAGTCACTCTAATATCTGAATCATTCTCTGAGCTCTTCCTTCAGATCGTCCCGTCGCTCTGTGAAACTCAGAACACTGAGATCAGCACCATCTTCAGATGACTGCATACTCCAACCTGCATGTCACACACTGCAACAGATGATATTTTCATTTTGTTTTATTTTGTTTGCCACTCGAGCAGGAACCGTTTGGCAAGTGTCAAAATATAAATTAGAGGTAATTAGTGATTATGAATTTTTAATTGTTGTTTTAGTGTTTGTTTAGGATCTGGTGTTTTTTTTAATCATTTTTTAATTTTGTTCTAATTCGATCACACTGCAAAACTGCCACTTCCTCATAGTTTGCAGACAAAGCGCCGTCTGAGAACTGCCAACTAACCGTCTGCCAGCTGACTCACAGCTCTGTCAATAACACGTCACATATTTTATCCTTATTGATGCTTTTCAGCACACTGTTGTTAGCGTGTGTATTTTCTCTCCAACCATGTGCCTTAAACAGATAAATGCTGAATGATCCTTGTCAATATTTACAGGAAGCTGATGTGCGTTGTCAGATGTGCAGCCCGGACCACCAAAGTGTTAACCGATCCCTTAACGGCTTCAGTCAATCACACTCGGCATACTGATCTGCACGGGTGGTCCACCACCAAAGCCCGTTCTGAGCCAGGAAAAACCCGCTTACAGGCCGCGGGAAGCTGAGCCAGACACCGGCTGATGTTCCTGCAGTCCCTCGGTCAGCAGCGCAGGCCGATACAAGTCGATACTTCAGGGCCTTAAATTATGAAAACAGCAGAGGAAAGGATTCGAATGACGAGCCAGACACAGTTTATGAAAATCATTCTGACCATCGTAACGCCATTAAAGCCCGAGTGTGTCTGTTCACACAAACACTGGAGATTCCTTTTCTGCTCTTTAAACTTCATTAATCACATATATGTGTCCCATAGCTAAACCACAGGCAGTCACACTCTGAATGAAAATAGTCTCATAGTGATATTTACAGACAGACTCACTGACAACAGGTTCATTTACTGGAAAGTGGGGAAAGTATTTCGAGCAGCAGCAAACCAGATCAGGAATAAGGCAGGGTGCACAAAGACCCGAAGAATAGGAGCATTGTGTTAGCACAGAGAAAACAAGATGGAAATAGAGGAAATGCTAAATATAGGAGAAATGACAAGCCACGTGCTAAATTTGTCCCCACATCTAAGTTGGGCTGCTTCTGCGAGCTCCGTGGTTTCAGGGTGTGAGTGTGTGTGGGGCCGCTGACTGAAACCGTGACGCTGTTTGCGCACGCCCGTCATCACCGCCACGGTGACAAAGGCTGACCGCGAGGCCACACCTGCAGCCAGCCTCCCGTAAGACTGCGTGAATCGATCGTTCTGGGCTCGAACAGAGATGGAGAGCTCCCACCACGGGACGCCAGGAATTCCACCTACTTACACACATTTTCTGAAGCAAGAGAAATCATGTTTTGAGTGTTTTTGCTCCTACATGTTATTCATTCCAAGGCAGTGACATCAGGCCTGTGGCAGCGAAACTCGACCAACGCTCTCTCCAAATCTTCATCTCCTTGCCTCATGACAGCAGAGCAGCTTTGCCTCCTCTGTTTCTTGGCTCTTTGATATCAAACACAAACTGCTTTCATTCTGCTTGACCACTGTCACACAACCGTCCCATACAACTCTGACAGAGCTGCAACCGTCCATCAAACGAGCAACCAGCGACTGTTTCAATCATCACTTTCTTCATTTTTTGAGAAACAAATGTGGTAATTTAGCTTTTCAAATGTGAAGCTTCACTGCTGTTCTTTGTCATGTGTTGTAACAACCTTAACATCTTTGAGTTTTGGGGTGTTTATCAAATGAGACTTACATAATACATGTCATAACAGGCTTTTTTTTCATTTTTAATATAGTCAGCAGATTTGTTCAATATGAAAATAACAGTTAGGTGAAGCCTAAATTGTCATATTGAAACAAGCATTGAAATTGTTGCAAAATCCCAACTTTTGATGGGCTTTATCCACTTATGGGCTTTTTCTTGAGCTTCAGGCTGCAACAGGTCAAGCTGGTAATGAATTATAAAACCACAAACTACTTCAAACGGTCTGTTGTGCTTGATAGACTGTAAAACGTTTCATTTAAACAGGTTTGGGATATTTAATCATTTCTGCTTGAAGTATAAGTTAGAGTGTAAACATAAAAGCCAGGATAGTTCACACATATCACTTTAACATTTCTCACGTGTTTTGAAAGCTCCTGCAAAGTAGATCTTCAGGTGAGTTTTGTCAAAAATCAATTTTCATTCTCAAATGCTCTTTAAACAAAAGAAACAAGAAAATGATTGGGATCAGGTGCTACCTGATTAAAGCATCAAGAGTTTGGAACTTAGAGCAGCAGAAGAAGTACTGGGCTTCCATACAGCTCTAACAACAGTGGTTAGTAAGTAAGTAGAGACAGTGTCTGAGGTTGAGGTGCCATAAAGATGCTTCAAACCAAATCACCACCAATTTGAGAGCGGTGAGAGTGCACGGCGCGTGAAAAGAAGCCGAGGAGAATGGCCAATCAGAGAGCTAATGGAAACCAGTGAATAGCTGATAACAACTGCATGCAAAGTCTTGCTGGGAGCCTGAGCGCGCAGCGGCCAGGAACTCTGCATGATGTGATATAACTCACATGGATCAATACTAACACTGTTGAGCCTGATGCATCTGGCCGGGCCGCGCGCTGGGTTAAGCAGGATACAGAGCGCACAGTACATCCTAAACTGCTTTTATTTCAAACAACAACAACAACAAAAGGGAGGGGTGGAGGGGAGAGGGTGACCTTTTGTGCATCCTCTTCATTAAGACACGGAGGCCAGCATATGCCTTTTTTGTTTTGGTTTTTTTTTTAGTTGATAAAACCACAAACACAATGAGCTTTTCTTCTTCCCTGAGCCGGCCCACGACTGCAAACCTATCTGCTCGGATCTCAAGGTGATGTAATGCAGAGAGAGGGGAGCCATATGTTCTCTTATTTCACCAACAGTGAATCAACAGACAGGGATGAGGCAGTCTGCCAAAGAGCCCGCCTGTCCAAGAATCTATATCCACACAGAGAGACGGGGGAGAAGCTAGTGTTACTGTAGGCAGCTGTAATATTTTGACACGCGCTCACGATGCAAAGCGATAATTGGGACGCAGACTGCCGATGATACCGAGGTCCACCTGTGGGCATGCGGGCTGAGTCAGCAGAGGCTCTCCCAACCTGCCCGTGCTGCAGTCTCTATCGCAGGAGCATCGCGGCACAAAAGGGGCCAACTGTGGGACAAACACGCAGGAAAATAGACACAACTGCTCTTACGCAACAGAAAAAAAAAAAAAAAAAAAAAAAAACAAGCCTGCGGTCAAGTGCCGTACAGTGCTCTCCTCTCAGAGGGAACACGACCTTGATCGCCAGTGACAATGTCAACAGGAGGAAGCAGAGGAGAGGAGGGGGCACTGTGAAATACACTCGCCTCACAAAGTACACTGGAGTGACCACTCTACATTCAAGCTGCTCTAATCAATATTTAGACAAGGATTCATATGAAAGGTGTCACTCTGCGGAGCCTTTTAATGTCGGACTGAGGGGCTGTTCTGCGGTGTGACCACCCCACCACCTCTGTACGGTCCAACTATCCTCTGGTCTGTAAAGAGCGACGCTACAATCTGTTAGATGAAAGCAAGAACAGGAAGAGAGGAATAGAGAATCAACAAGTACTGAGTACTCATGCTCGATGTAAACGTCTCTCTCTGCGTATCCACCAGACTACAGCAGGTGATCTTACATACACACGTTTTGGACACTCTGATGAAAATGGCAGAGCTCCACCACCTTGTTTCGGCATTGCGCTCTGCAGCTTTACTGTTTTGCTTCTCTGTCATGAGAAAAAGCAGCTGCTGAACATGGAAGCATGAAGCATTTAGCTGCTAAAAAGACAGGTATGTAAGCAGAGCCATCATCAGCCACGACTTGGAATGAACATCACTCTGCTCTGTTACTGTTTAAATAGCCAGCTGTTTGCTACGTTTGATACCATTAACATTGATAAAGGGTCAGTGTTGTGTGTAGCTTTAACCAAGAAGTAAGTTCAATGAAGAGTAACAGCAGATACTTTTAATATTTTTACATTTTAAATACTGAAATTGAGCGTTCCAACTGTTTCCTCAGAGATTTCATGATTAAAGTTTTTTTAAATGATATCTAATCCATTTTGAAAGGTAAGGACATAATAATGACAAATTCAATGTTACCACTGTGGGTTAAATGTTTGAAGAGAGCAGGGCAGCACTGGACATGGATGTGGGGACAGTTTGTAGCTTGTGTGTGTGTGTGTGTGTGTGTGTGTGTGTGTGTGTGTGTGTG